>LPNX010489149.1:72020-108783 GCA_001517045.1 Pseudotsuga menziesii | reverse complement strand
GTGAGAAGAAAGATGTATGTGCTCCCCTCTCAAAACAAATAAAATAAAATAGAGGTTGGATGGATAGGGCATATAGACATCCTCTGATAAATGATCACCACTTGCGGTATTTTGTAGGAGAGAAAGAACACAAATTTCCTGAAAGCCACTAAAGTAAAAAAGAAACTTGGGGGCCCGCATTTCATAAGAGATTCAATGCTTCTAAAAAGGGAGAAAATAGAGGAAGACTTGTAAGCTTAGAACCTTGTGGAGGCATCAATTTTATAACTTTACCATTTTTTTCTGAAATAAAAAAGAGAAATTGGCTAGTAGTAATATCAGTGAATGATAATGAAGATCAAGTGACTAGCTCATGGAAGAAGCACTAGGATCTATAAAAAAATGAAGAAGGGTTATTCAAAATAAGGGTTTGACAAGATATAATTGTAGTATTGATGCAAGATTACATTGAGGGGTGGTTGAGATGTTTTTTATAAAAAATTACTAAAGCCCTTCAAACAAAAAGATTTGAAAGATAGTTAAAATGGTTAGGGTTTACTAGCCATAATCTTTTCTATTTAAAAAATGAATTCATTAAGGAGTGGTGGTCCATCCACCATTTTCATATTCAAAATTTGTAAGTATAGATGTTGAATGAATTCCCTAGTGTCTTTCATCTTATCATGTTTAATAAACCCTTAGAATATAAAGTGTTTAATTTGAACCATTGGGTGAATCTTGCCAACAAATTATACTTTAGGGACCAGGACTACTAGTTTTAGATGAAGGGAATTTCCCACGCAATAAGGACACCAACATACTCCATGCTCTTTCCCAAATACATACAAGGAGACGGGTGTTATTGTCATGCAGCCTTTTTCAGAACAATTTTAAAGAGATCTTCAATCTATTGAGGTTGGTAAGGACTAATATTTTAGATTTGAACTCTTTTCAAGCCTTCTTCAGCCAGTTGATCAATATCATTACTGCAACTGAGAGGCATCCAAAATTAATGTACTGGGGGCATGTTCAAGATACAGTGGAGAGAATCTTCTCTGAAGTGATGGGTTATGCACTATAGAGTAGCACTGAAGAGGTTAAAACATTTACAATTGAGTATACACCCTTATTAGGAATCCATATATACTAATTTCTTATGTCACATTTTTGCAAGTTAAGATATATACTGAACATATTCATCTTAATATCCTCAGGGCCACATTCAACCTTGGAAGAGATTCAATATGTAATTCAACATGAAACCTAGCATAATCCTATTTCCCATAGAATTTATGAATGCATTCCTCCCAACTATCATTATGAAATTAATTAGGATACCCCAAGATGTCCAAAAAAACCATTAGAATCTTCTCTGAAGTGCTGGCTTATGCACTACATAGTAGCACTGAAGAGGTTAAAACATCCACTCTACAGGATCTCCAAGAACTAACATCATTAGTTGTCCATTACTATAAAGGAGATGTACTAGAAGATTTTCCTGGACTTGTTGATTTCACCGTTAAGTTGAACGTAAATGATAAACAGAGAGGAGCACTAAGAAAGCTACAACACTTTGTAGGAAATCGAATGAGTAGAGATATAATGTCTGCAGCAGTCTACATACATCCTTCACTTGAATGATGTTAGTGCTTAGAGATCTTGTAGAGTGGATGCTTGGTTTCTCTATAGGTTCCTCATTAGATGATTCACTATATGAATCATATATGGGGTCCCCAAAAATATGATTATTGATTTCAAATATAACATCCAACTCTTCATGAAATGGATAAATTGACGCATTTTCCATCTCATCATCAAACAAGGGTTTTCCTAGAAAATATTCCTCATCAGAATCTCAACAATATGGACCATCTAATTCAGATTCTTGGGATGAGGTAATATAATAAGAGAATGGGTTCTTTCTTAAATAGGGCCTTCTTCAAAGGAATCTTCATGGATTTTTTCAAGGTCTTGATTTTGTGGAGGGTAAACTGGATCCTCAAAAGATTCCTCATCAAGAATAGGATCCCATGTCTTGTATAACAACCTGAGAATATTTACAATTGAGTATACACCCTTACTGGGAATCCATATATACCAATTTCTTATGTCACATTTTTGCAAGTTAAGATATATATTGAACATATTCATCTTAATATCCTTAGGGACACATTCAACCTTGGCAGAGATTCAATATGTAATTCAACATGAAACCTAGAAGAATCCTATTGCCCATGGAATTTCGGGATGCATTCCTCCCAACTATCATTATGAAATTGGTTAGGATACCCCAATATGTCCAAGAAAACCATTAGAATATTCTCTGAAGTGTTGGGTAATGCACTACAGAGTAGCACTGAAGAGGTTAAAACATCCACTCTACAGGATCTCCAAGAACTAACATCATTATTTGTCCATTACTATAAAGGAGGTGTACTATAAGATTTTCCTGGACTTATTGATTTCACCGTTAAGTTGAACCTAAATGATAAACAGAGAGGAGCACTAACCAAGCTACAACACTTTGTAGGAAATTGAATGAGTAGAGATATAATGTCTGCAGCAATCTGCATACATCCATCATTTTAATTATGTTAGTTCTTGGAGATCCTGTAGAGTGGATGCTTGGTTGCTCTATCGGTTGATTCTTGGAATTTATAATAAACTTGGCCCAATATCCTGATTCGACTGTGAGGTGCTTAGTTCACTGAAAATTGGGTTAGGTAATACTTGGCCATTAATGGAAAATCATGAATCTTATGGTTTATGCTTTGGGTCTTGAAGCAAGTACTGGGTATTTTGATGTCCTCCATTTTTTATTTGAACATTTTATGTCAATTGTCATCGTGTCTGATTTTTGTTTGCTCCTCTTACATTTAACATGAGAAGATGACCTTTGTGGTTTAGATAGTTGGTTAGATTTAGAATTATTCCCTAGTGTGAGTGATCTTTGATGCTTCTTTGCCCTTTTTCCATCCCCTTGGTTTACAAAATCAAATTTTTCTTCATATGTTTGTAGAAGATTTCTCTTGATTTGACTAAAGCTCCTAGTACATATAATAGTTTGTTCTGTTGGTAGATAATGTTGAAGATTAAAAAGGTTTAATTTATCCCCAGACAATTATAGTGAACCTATATGTGGTGTTGAAGAAGCTAACCTCAACCTATTTGATGATGGAGTAGAGAAGGACAAATTCAAGCTTCTCTTCTTGAAGCCTTCTGTATATGATTAATAATCTCAACACAAACCAATTGATGCCTCTCTCAAAGAGTCTATAAGACTAAAATTTGTTTCAAACCTCAAGTTTGTGAAAATGACAACAATATCTTACTACAAATGATAAGAAATAATAAAAGATCAGAAAGCATTAGTGTCACTTTAAACATAGAGCATAGAATCTAATGATAAAGAAGATGACGGTGTTCTTGTTGACAAGATTAGGTTAATCTATGCATCCTTGATGAGTGATCACAAAAGGATAAGAAATTGGGTCAAAGTTGGAGGTGAACCAAACCATTTGCTATTTTTTCTCCAAGTGGAAAGAGAGGAAAGGTCCAAAATCCATTCAAGTTTAATATGGTTGGCTGGAGAAAAAGACTTTGTTAGATTGATCAAAGTAGAATGCAAGCCATTTAATGCCACCCTATTAGGAAATTGACAAGAGAATAACACATGATGAGCAACATTAGCATCACTTGAAACACATATCATAGAAATTAATGATAAAGAGAAAAGGAAACAATCTCTTTAGGTAAGTTTTTTGAGCCTTGTCTCACTATATTTAGAAGACAATTTCAAAGGATTCATCAAATCATTAAGGAAGGCATGATACAATTAATTTAAGAGCCTTTTGATTTGTGCGGAATAGTCTTTTTTGGTTCTTTCTACTATGGGATTGCATTAGGGATGCCTTAAGGTTTAAAATTAGTATGGGAAAACAAGTTAGGGTTGCATTAGGGTTGAAAATTAATATGGGAAAACAAGAATCATCATGACAAGCTGATAGGAATAAATCAACAAATATTACAGACTGATATAAATGTATTTTAAACATTATTTTCATTCTTGAATGTGCCAAGTAGCAGATTTGGAAATGTCCGCTCTTCACCACCATGGATTATATATATATATATGATTGTTGTAGGTTACCACTGGGAAATATGCCTCCAAGAATGCATGTAGCAGTTGGTCTGATTTCTTCCATTATTGTGGTGGTACCTATTTGAAATCTCCCAACTCTGTTCAAGTTAGCGTTACCTTAGGGTTGAAAATTAATATGTTAATGTTATACAATAAATTACTCTCCAACATTGTCTTAAATATGGGATGGAACATTGTAAAATCATATTTCCAAATCAACACTACTTTCTAGGGTTCCATATTCATCTACAAGGAAGAACTTGTGACCTGAAGATACATACTAGTTCGGCATAAAACTGTGTTTCTTTGAGCAGTATGGGTGAAAAATAGAAGACTAAAAATCAATGATAAGTTAGGGATAATCTTCATTATAAAAGGACGTTTGGGTAGTCAGAACATGACATCAATTCATCCTCCATTGGAGTCCTTCAACCATTCATCTCTCTCCACTTCGTTCCTAGGTCTCAAAATATTTACTTTGGGAACAAAGTACTTATACAATTTGATCAAAGACATCAGCTATGGAAGATGCTGAAAGTAAGGATATTGTTTCATGTTTCACTTTTGTTGTCAAAAGGAATATTGAAAATTTAGGAAGTACCAAAGCTAGTCATTATGTGCACATGGACTTAATGTAGGGAGAGAAGTCATGTCTACTTTTTTGTTCTTGAATGTAAGCAGTGATGAAACGACAATAGTGGTTTATAGATGGATATTTAATAACCATGGGAAGATTCATGAGTTAGTCATAAGACATTCCAGTGTACTGTTGATTAAATCTGCAACAATTATTGTTGAAAGGGGGTTAGGCCAATAATAAGAACACCTGGATATCCAAAAACTTGCTATATGTGATGTATGTTTCTAACATATTTCCAAAGACGTGAAACCATTGGTGACCAAGCATAGTTCCCATCCATGTATATTTCCAAATCCTTTAGGAACACACATTTATAATACATTATATAAATATTTGTGAGCATATCATAGTGCCCATGTATAACATGATATTTTGTGAGCCTACCCAATACATGTTAGGAAAAGGAAATGCAAGCAATAACTGAGAATGGAGACTTATATTTAACTAAAAGAGGGGCATACATTAGAATTTTTAGGGCATACATTACAATTTTTTAGAATTTCCAGTGTATTGTTGTAGGATTGCCACTATGAAAATAATGCACTGACTTTATAGTCACAATCCCATTAGTATGATAAATTATGGGGCAGAGAAAAACATCCCTACACAAATATTAAACTGATAAGTATGGTTTTGGTGTATCATTTGGAGAATAACATCCTCTAACAATACTTGTTGTTATGACTCTTAAAGGGTCCTACATGAGATATGGGCACTTTTAGGCCCTTGAGATTTCAAGCTTAAGAAGCCATAAACAACAGGTATGTGCACTCTAGCAATGATGGAAAAGATCATAAAACATATTAGGTAAAATGGATAATCATTTACAACATCACAACAACATTTAGGGGAAAACTAAAAACCACTTACAACCAACAAAAGTAAGGGTTACAACAACAACGAGTGTAGAGTAAGGAGAGAGGAGTGACCAAGAAAATGAATAATCGGGACAATGTAGAGTGGAGAAGTGACCTAGAAGTTTGGAAGAGGAGATTAACCAAGATTCCTTGAAAAAGGAACTCATGTCAAAGATGAATTTTGAGGGAAGTGACCAACATAACAACTCCATATCACTTCTATCCGAAGTAAAAGTAGATGAATGTGAAGGTATGTTCTTTCAAGGAGATAGTCCATTAAAGGAGAACCTCCAAGCCCTATACAGACATATATTAGCATAAATTACAGTGTTATATTTGCTGCATATGCATAACAGATCGTCTCAAGCTTGAAAACGTTGAAAGACCAAAGTCCAATGGGCACAAGCATACATATGAAGCTTGTGAATGGACAAAGGGCATTTGGAACTCCTCTGAATTAAGTTTGTGTAGTGTTTGTTGTTATGGATTACAGAGACCTATGCATTGGCTCCTTGAATGTAATGAGGACCAAGAGAATTAGACATAGACTCATTAAATTTGAAAATATTATTGTTGAAAGGGGGTTAGGCTAGTAATAAGAACACCTGCATATCCAAATACACAACCACCATAATCGCTCCAACATTCTACATGTCAGCATCCTTGCTATATGTGATGTATGTTTCTAACATATTTCCAAAGACGTGAAATCATTGGTGACCAAGCATAGTGCCCATCTATGTATATTTCCAAATCCTTTAGGAACACACATTTATAATACATTATATAAATATTTGTGAGAATATCATAGTGCCCATGTATAACATGATATTTTGTGAGCCTACCCAATACATGTTAGGAAAAGGAAATGCAAGCAATAAGTGAGAATGGAGACTTGTATGTAACTAAAAGAGGGGCATACATTAGAATTTTTAGGGCTACCAAATGCCCACACCTATTACCAAAACTCATTCTTGAAAATCTTTTTCTTTAACAAGTTTTTTGCTTATAAGTCTTTCCAAGTTTTTTTGCTGGTATTTTGCTATGTTTTTGCCAAAAAAATTTCCAGCCGTGGTGTAGGTAGAACCAAACATGTATTTTTCAGACCTGTCTTCCTCTAGCGAGGGGATTTTGGGAAGGCTATAGGAAAGTAAGACATCCAGTAGGTCTGCAAGGGCTAGATCAACTAGATGTCAGAAGATCAGAAGAAAATTCAATAAACGTATGAAATTTTTTCTCAAAGGAGGGGGGTCATGTTCCTATGATGATGAAACAATGGGAGACATTGACGTGCCCTTAAGGTACAAACACCTAGTGAAACAATGGGTTCCTAGGAATCTTCCTCAAGTAAACACTGATTTTTGTGTGAATGAGAGGTTATATAGAATTTCATCGTCGTCATTGCATGGATTGGGGTTGTTTTGCATGAAGGACATAAAGGATGGATACGGTAGATGTACATAATTGATGGAGTATGTTGGACCCTCTTACAACTACAGTGATTGGATGCAGCTGGTCCAATATACACGAAGTATGTGTAGATATTGGTTGTCAGCGAATTATATACAACTGAAAGACAAAGCTCAAATAAAGGAGCAACGTTGTACATGGACAGAAGGCCAAAAACAACTGGTAATATTGGGGGGTTTATAAACAGTACACAACCGAGGTCTACACTTAAGCAATCCAACTGCATATTTGAGTCACGTGAAGGAAACCATGTCTTTGTATGTGCAATTAAATCAATAGTTGCTGGCGAAGAACTGCTTATTAATTACAATTTGAATCGTGTAGATACAAACACGGTTAGTATGGTTGTGGTACATCCAACAATTTAACCAACCTTTTATTAATTATTTTAACATCTATAAGATTTTTCGTTAGAATATAATTGTAATTTTCTACTTTTCTGGTTTTGTTAGGTAACTTTTAGTATGTTTTTTATGCAGGGTTCTCTCAGGGGCACCTCCCTCTCTGTAGATGTTTGTCGACCCGAGTCAAGGCAACAGGTATATATCGATATTGCCAATGTAATAAATTTAGGATGTACATATAGATATGTTGTTATGTATTTTAATTAGTATATTTGGTTCATTTATATGATCTTATCTATTTTCCATGTAGAGTGTTTGTCAAAGTCCCAAAATTTCTGAAAATTTTAAAATTTTGAAAATACAGATAATATTCAATAATGCAGTCAACTAATTGTCTCAATTAGTTATATGTTAATGATTTCATAATCTGAATTATCTACTTGATTATGTTTATCTTATAGAATAATTCTTTTTCAATTTAATGATTTATTTTTCTTTGCGACCACAAGGTAGAACTATCTTGGTATTCTGGGGCTTACTTAGCTTTTGAGCTAATGCAGAAAGTTTACCTACTCTTACAGATTTACAGGTAAGAAAGATCCAGTGCTGCTTGTCAATAATCATAAATCATACAGATATATGTTCGTTGCAAAAATAATAGCTCAGTAAAAGAATATAAATGTTGTTCAATTTCAAATGCTTTTATGAGGTAAAACCATTAGATCATTATTCCTTTTAAGGGCGCCAAAGAAAAGAGATTGTGTCCTAATGGTATTAGTGGCATTTGCTTTTTCTCTCTAGTTGTAAATTATAGTTTTCAATACGAACTAACCTCTTCAATGTTTATCAATGTTTACCAATATCGTCGTGTATAAACGCCTTAAATCTTTTCATACACACAGACTAAAGGTGGCGGGGTTTTACGTTAAGGGTCTATCTTACAATGTGTACATAAACCATTTACGTAATAACAAATTTTAGTTACTTATTGTGATAAGAAAGTAATGTGCAATAGGTAATGAGTTTTTGTACTATTATTCCATCTTCCAAAGCTTTGAAGTTTTAAAGGAATTATATCCTCATTACATACTACTATCAATTAGACTAAGTTAGTGTGGAAGAACTAAGTTCCTCTATACATAACTTACTTGGAAGATATTGTCAAATTATTGTTATTAAATCCTTACAATTCCAATGTCAAGCCCGTTAAATACTTTAAGGCTTAACATGCTCAATTTCAAACCCTAATAGTTTAATAAATAATTACTCAAAGGTAAACTAGAAATAATCTAGCAAAAGGGTATCTTAACATAGGTTTTAAGAATTTCTTTTGTTAAATGTTAAGTGGCATAACCCTTGCTATAGTTATAATAGTTTGTTGAACGAATACTTTGCAATGCATAAATGAAGGGGTCATAGAATAGACCGCGCCCATGATGAGTTTATGGTTTAACCTTGATCTAAATTTTTGCTTGTTTAATATTACAGCGAGTATACTTGGTTGACTTAGAGTGTATCGAACCTTGTAGAACCTTCACACCACAGTATGATTGGAATGGAAAAATCATTTTGCTGATGATATGCCGGAACTATTGAGATTACCCACTGCATGCAAATTTTTTTGATTGAGTACGTGGACTCATCACACCCAAGCATTGTGAAGTAAAAAGGCATTCACGAACCCTAAACTTGTTATTCCCTCTGTTGTTTTCGGCCTCCGGCCGCTCTGCTACTGTGTTTTCGACTACACTGTCTCTCTGCAACTCATTGCTGGTAGTCTCCCAGCTTGCTTCTACACCTTGTGAGCTCTCCTTGAACGCTCGATAGAGAAGAGCTGTAACAAAATGATTGCTGCTTGAACTGGGTTGTTTTTTTTCCTCCGGGGTTTATCCATCATGGATTGCCCATTTTAGTACTTACTAGACTATAAAAAAATCTTATTCATCTGTGGCCCAGTAGTGAGAGTCTTGGTTTCGCATCTCGAGAGTTGTTGGGTCTTAGTGTTTCACAGCATAGTGAATTTTTGGTTGGAAAACAGTTGCGGCCCAAGCATATATACTTGCTTGGCTTGTCGCTCCGTCTCCTGGAAATCACTGGTCATTGCTGCATTGGTAATCCTCCTTTCTTCCTGTGACAGATGAAGGATTTGTTCCTCCTTGCGTTGGTCGCTGCACTACTGTTTGTGGGGATTACGTTTCAATGAAGTTTTAGGTAAGAAATGATATTGACATATTCGTTTTCTTTACATATTTGTTTCATTACAAGTCTACTTAAATAAATGCAAGATATTAATGATATCATGTTTCGACTTGGTCATTTCGATACTGTGGTTTCGACTTGGTCATTTCGATACTGTGGTTTCTCCGACAACAACATTAATAACTAACCACCACAGAAATTTAGCAACAGAGATATCATGTTTGATGTTACACAGGTGACGGCTTGTCCTTCGGCGTGGTTGGTGCAAGGCTGGGACAACCGCTTGCTCACGAGTAAGCCTTGGATATCCCATGGCAGTTCGTCCTTGTTCAGTTCCTTATGGGGCATTTGATGGTTGGTTGTCGTGGCCTGCAAAACCCTTGTGGTTTTGGTTTACCTGGGTTACCTTGGTTCGTAGCTTCTGTTAATGATAAACCCTTGCTTTAAGCGGGTCTTTCGGCTTAGGCCGTGACCTGTAAATTTTGATTTTGTTCTAGTTTTTGTGTATAAAATGTATAAATGAGGGAAGGTCGGTAACACCTCACTCTGTTAACTCTTAGAAGCCGAGAGGCATTAGAAGGAGCTTAAACTCTTTCGTTTGATACCTTTGTTGTGATTTCGATATAGTAGGGTTTTTACCCTAACTCCGTGATATAAAGATATATTTACAGTTTTCATTTTTTAAAATTATCTTTTGTTTACAATATAATACCGTAATTTATCTGTTGTTTCTTATATTGTATAATGGGTTATTAAGCTTGGTTATTCGAGCATTTTTAAGTACTGTAAATTTACTTTCCTGCAAGCTATTACCTTTGAGTTTGCTCTGTAAGTTATGTTAATATTACCTGTTTAGAATGACTGTATATTATTTTACGTTATCTTGTTTTAATTCACTCTGTTCTAATAAAGTTTTAAATATTGTTCTATATTTGTTAACCTTCAGAAAACAAGTAATTTAATGTTCTTAGAGTTGTACTTATGTAACTGATAGTTACATCTTTAAAGTACAAAATTTATATTTACTTGATATTTATTATAATGAGATAAGAATGTTATTTTACTTACAAACAAACAGTGTTCCTATAATTATATACATTATCTTTGTACTTAGTCTAATTATAGGTGTATAATGAGAAAGTATTTTATTGTTATATTCTTATGCTTTCTATATTAAATAATTTATAAAGAATTCGTCTTGTATCTATATTACCCTATTTACATTATAACATTAGAATTTATAAATAAAGGTAATAACAAATTAACTGTATTCCTTTCTTTAAATAATTAGTAGTTTTGTTTAAATTCATTAAAAGACAGGTTAGTAGTTGTAGAACTTGCGTAAGTTCAACTAGATAAGATGAATGAATTATTTACATTATCAGTCATAAAAGAAATCACCTAACTAAAAATATTAAACCAACTAGTTTTATCTTTAGAATTAAATCAAGGCTTTTCTATCCTTACTCGCAATTTGGTTGCTATAAATACAGTAGTTATTTTTCCTAAACAGTAAAAGAAATAAACTGTAGAGATGAAAGGAAATTCTATTTAACTAACACTACACATTTTAACTATTATATTCTTTTCCTTTTGTTTCAAAATAGATATAAAGATTATGGAAGTGAATGCTGTGTAGAAAACTGTTTCATCTACCAAAACAGACTACTGTTGGTATAATGATATAGCTTCCTTTCCTTTTCTAATAATATGACATTCACAGTATAGGTCTAACACTACTCTATGTACAGAATAATATTTCTTCTGATAACAAATAAAAGAAAACATTCTAATAATCAAGCTAACATTTTATTTTATATTTACATCATACTTTCTTCATTTAAATACACCACCTGTGCTAGAGTATGATCTGGATTACTCCAGATGGGGAAAAACACAGGTAGGATTTTTTTTTTCATCAAGAATAATTTCATTACTAAACAAACTAAGATATTCTATCGTCTAAGTTTACATCATAACCTGAAAATGCATCATTCACTCACACACAGATATTAACACAAAAATTAGTAAATAGCAGAACATGTTCTTAAAGCTGGTTGACAACAGCAATGGGAGGCCATTCCTCCCTACCAACTCCTGGAGAGCGCTCAAACAACAGCTCTTTAGGAACACCGAGCCTGCTCTGGTCTCCCTGGGTGGAACTAGGTGAAGCAAATAATCAAGTACTAGTCTTGAGACTCAATACCAATCCTGAACTCGTCAGTCAAATCTCTCAGCTAGAAAGATATATCAGATCAAGTTCCTGCAGTTTATCCCTCAAACACCTTCCTTACAGTTTCCCTTTTTCCCAATGAATTCCTTGAATTGAATTCCTCCTGAATGACTCTTCTCTTGTAAAAATATCTGAGCAGCCTCAACTCTCTATATTGGGCATTTTTAAAAGATTGCCTAGGTCTTTTTGGGTTAGTTGTCATTAATTGAGCCACCTGCTCTAATCCCACTTTCTTGGGAGATCATGACCCCAAATGTAGGGAATTTTACACCTGCAACATAGGAAGTGTTTAAGGATGCTGCCACTTGTCTTTTGCTCTCCACCTAGTTCCTTCCACCAGTTTGATTAGTAACACTCTTATTAACAGCTCTCCCAAGCTGTTGTCTCCACTTTTTATTTATTAAAAATAAAATATTCAGAATTACATTCCACATCTTTTGACTCTGCTGAGTCATCAGTTTCAACTTAGCATTAAATTTAACATAATGTCTTAGAAATCAATTTAAATCAAATAACATTATTTTACAAAATTGGGGCATGTGAAATACAAACCCCCTTAAAATATAACATCATCCTTGATGTTATTTATTCTTCATCCTCTGAAGTCCCCTGGAATAGATTTGGGTATGCTTCTCGCATCTTACTTTCCAGTTCCCAGGTGGCTTCTTCAGGACTAAGGTGCTTCCATTGCACCTTCACCTATCCAATGGTGTGGTTTCGAAGTGTAATTTCCCTCCTCCCGAGGATACAGTCCGATTCCACCAGGAATTCTCCTTCTGGTTCCACCTGTACAACATTCCAATTAGCCACATGAGTAGCATCATGAACATATTTCTTAAAAAAAAAATTTGAAAAACATTATGTACTCTCAAGTTAGGTGGTAATGCTAGTTGGTAAGCTACTTGACCAATCCTAGACAAAATTTCAAATGGACCACAGTAACAAGGTGCCAACTTTGCGCAGCTCCCCAGTCTTAGAGAGCTCTTCTTGGGCCTTACCTTGATGAACACATGTTCACCTACCTGGAACTCCTTTGGATTTCTTTTCAAGTCTGCTTGACTTTTCTGCCGATCATGTGCCACCTTCAGATTTCCCTGCACTTGCTTCACAATTTCCTCCATTTCTTTCAATAATTCTGGACCTAACACCAATCTATCTACTGGATTATTCCAAGAGATAGGAGTGTTACATTTTCGTCCATATAAAATTTCAAATGGACTAAATTTAGCTGATGACTGATAATTATTATTATATGCAAACTCTAATAGATGTAAATAGTCCTCCCACTTACCTGGCTGATCTTTCACATACATTCTCAATAAATCTTCCAGTACCTGGTTTACTCTTTCAGTTTGTCCATCTGTTTGAGGATGGAAGGAAGTACTGAAATTCAATGTTGTATTTAATCCTTTAAACAAGGACTTCCAAAAGTTTCCTGTAAACTTAGGATCTCTGTCTGAGATTATAACTTTGAGTACTCCATGTAATCAGAAAATCTACTTTAGAAAGATATCAGCTATATTGGCAGCCTTGTAAGTAGTTTTAACAGGTATAAAATGAGTTGCCTTACTTAACTTATCAACCACTACCATAATAGAGTCATTCTGATTTTGATTTCTAGGCAGTTTAGTAATAAAATCTAGGCTAATCACTTCCCATTTCCAGCTAGTAATAGGTAAAGATTGTAGCAAACCAGCTGGGTGTTGGTGTTCGGTTTTTACCTGTTGACATTCTAAACACCTTGCAATATATTCAGCTACTTCAGTTTTCATATTTGGCCAAAAATACTCTTTTCTTAGCATGGTTATAGTCTTTTGATAACCTGGGTGACCTGAATATGGTGTTTTATGGACTTCATCCAGAATTAACAGCTTAACCTTAGGTACATTTGGTACATATAGTTTAACTTTATATAATAAAAATTCATTTTCATTTAAACTATAACCTTTTATTAAGCTTTCTGTAGGTTCTTCCTTAGCTGTCGTTTGCAATTTCTGATAAATTTCATCTTGTTTTACTCCTTCTTTAAGCTGTTCATTTAAGTCTAAAACGTAAGTGTTGATTGCTGTTGTAAAGTTCAGCTTTGCGTTTCTGCTTAATGCATCAGCCACCTTATTTTTCTTACCCTTTATATGCTGGATTTCAAAGTCATAATCGCTTAAGAAAGCTAACCACCTAGCTTGTCTAGCATTTAAATTAGGCTGATCTAGAAGATATTTTAGTCCTTTATTATCAGTCATTAGAATAAATTTCCTGCCAATTAAGTGATGTCGCCACATTTTTAAGGCATGTATTACATCTGCTAGTTCCAGATCATACGTTGCATAATTATTTTTGTGAATTTTTAACTTTCTAGACTCATAGGCAATAGCATGCCCTTCTTGAGTCAGAACACCGCATAAGCCATCATTACAGGCATCAGTACACACTACAAATTCTTTATTAGAATCTGCTATTCTTAGAATAGGTGCACTAGTCAATAGATTTTTTAACTTCTTAAAGCTTTCTTCACATTTCGGGTTCCAGTCAAATTTCTTTCCTTTCTTTTGCAAGGAATTTATCGGATTTGCTATCCTTGAAAAGCCTTCAATGAACCTCCGGTAATTCCCATGAACGACCTAACATCCATTACATCTTTAGGAACCGGCCAATCTTTGATTGCTCGTATCTTTTCTGGATCTACAGAAATTCCTTATTTGGTCACTACGTGCCCTAAATACTGAATTTTATCCTTAAAGAAGTCACACTTACTAAACTTTGCGAAGAGTTGATGTTCTCGCAACTCTTACAAAACAATTTTTAGGTGTTCTTTATGTTCTTCTTCTGTTTTTGAATAGATTAGGATGTCGTCGATAAACACAACCACAAACTTATCTAAATACTTATGCATTATATTATTCATTAAACACATAAAGACAGCTGGGGCATTAGTAAGCTCGAATGGCATTACAACAAATTCGTAGTGTCCATATCTTGTTCTAAAGGCTGTCTTGAAGATATCTTCATCTTTAATCCTTACTTGATGATATCCTGACCTCAAATCTATCTTCGAAAACACCGTGGCTCCTTGTAGTTGATCAAACAGATCATCTATGCGGGGAAACAGATATCTATTTTTGATAGTCATCTTGTTTAGCTGACGGTAATCTATGCATAATCACATAGTTCCATCTTTCTTTTTAACAAAGATGACCGGTGCCCCCCAGGGAGACACACTAGGTCAAATGTATTTTTTATCAATTAACTCTTTTAATCGTGATTTTAACTCATTAAGTTCCAATATGTTCATTTGATAAGGATCTTTTGAGCTAGGTACCGCACCCGGTACCAGTTCAATGGTGAAATCTAGTTTCCTTTTCGGAGGTAATCCTGAAATTTATTCTAGGAATACATCAGTATATTCTTTTAAAATATGAATATTTTCTATTTTTAACTTATCTATTTTAGTTTTACCTTCCTCATCTGTAATGGTCATTGCATAAGCTTTACATCCTTTTCTAACAGCTCTTTTAAGTTGTAAAGCAGAAATCTGCCTTACTATAGTTTTTCTAGGAATACCCTTAACCTTTACTGGTTGTTCATCACTATTTAAGCATGTAAAAGTTTTATCGTAACAGTTTAAAATTACTTTATGCTGTTCTAACCAGTGCATACCAATCAGCAAATCATATGAGCCAAGTGGCAAAACATTAAGTTTAACTACAATTTCAAATTCATCCATAAGTAAAGCACATTCTTTCACAAAAAAAGTTATTTTTCTTTTTGCCCTAGTGGCTAATTGAACTAACCAAGAATTATCAAACTTATCGATAGACAACTTACATTTTTCCACTATCTGAGGTGCAATGTAACTGAGACTAGCTCCTGGATCAATTAAAATGGTTACAGGGGTCTGATTAATCATACCTTCTACTTCCACCATGGAATTCTGATATTCAGCTTGGCGGTTCTCCAAAGCCGCGTTAATTCTGGGCATGCTCCTTGCTAGTTCCCCAACGGTCATCTCCTCCTGTACAGTATGAATATTTCTAACAGTCTTCTTCCGGTTTGGACAGATCGAGGAATAGTGCAGGCCATTACATTTCCAGCACTCAATAGGCTCTTTACGTTCAAAACTCTTGGTAAAATTTCCATGATTGTTTGCAGTTTCCTTGCCCTTAAAATTATTCGAATTGTTGGAGGTACTATTCCTATTTCCTTGGAAATTCTTGTTGTTAGAATAATTTTTGGTCTTATTATTCTTGAAATTTCTATGAGGTACAAATTCCTTCTTCTTAAATTTATGCTGATTGTTATTTTTCTTAGCCTTCCAATTGGCCAAGCCTTCTTTCTTTCGATTTTGCTCAAAACAAAAGTTATCCTTCCTCATGCCTTCCTCCAAAGTCTTCGGGTTATCATATTCAATTCTATCTTTAATATGATACGGTAGACAGCTAAGAAATCGCTGTACTTTTGGTTTCTCATCTACTAGGTAGGGTACATACCTAAGTAAACTTAAGAATTTGCTGTTCAGATCCTTCATTGTCATTGAACCTAACTTCAATTCATAAAACTCTTTAGCTCTTTCCTCGTAACACTACTCAGACAGAAATTTCTTTTTGAAATACCTTTTAAAGGTACTCCAATTAACTTCTTTTTCTCTTATACCCTTGACTCTCTTCAAGTCTTGCCACCATATGTCAGTCTTTCCTGAGAGGTTATATATAGCCATCCTTGCCTTTAACTGATTAGAGTAATTATATATATGGAAGTGCTTCTTCATCCCGGACAACCAGGACTCTGCTTCCTCCCCCTTCTCAGTATCTCCATTAAAAGATGGTGGCTTTATCTTTTTAAACTTCCCTGAAATTTCCTCATATGGTTTGTATTTCTTCTTTCTGTCATACAAATCATCTTCACTACTGTCAGTAGTAGTATGGTAACTTTGTCATTCACCAAACCCTTCAGATGATGAACTACTTTCAGTTTTTGCAAGCTTCATCTTTTTGAATTTTCTTTGATGACTGACATCTTTAGACTCTGACCTTCTACTCCTTCCTTCAGTTTGGATTTTTTCTGTTAAAATGTGGTTCAATTCTTCCTGAGCCTTCAGAATCCTTTCATTCTCCCTCTTTACAGACTCCATTTCAGTTTTTAAATCTTTTACAGTCTGTAACAACTCTGAGGAGTTGGTAGTCACCACTTCTAATATAGGTTCTCTGGGAAAATTTCTTGTTTCTGTATCTAGAGACTCCTCCTGTGCATATTCTCCTAGCCTTTCCATACCTGCCTGTTAAACTTCAGAAAAGGAAATTTTCTGTTCTTAACATAAAACAAAATATATGTTAGCATATTATTTTAATTTACTGTTCTATGAAATCTAGTTGGGATGCATCAAGGCCTAGTGTTTGAACCTTGTGCTCTGGTACCACGTGTCAAAGTCCCAAAATTTCCGAAAATTTTAAAATTTTGAAAATACAGATAATATTCAATAATGCAGTCAGCTAATTGTCTCAATTAGTTATATGTTAATGATTTCATAATCTGAATTATCTACTTGATTATGTTTATCTTATAGAATACTTCTTTTTCAGTTTAATGACTTATTTTTCTTTGCGACCACGAGGTGGAACTGTCTTGGTATTCTGGAGCTTACTTAGCTTTTGAGCTAACGCAAAAAGTTTACCTGCTCTTACAGATTTACAGGTAAGAAAGATCCAGTGCTGCTTGTCAATAATCATAAAGCATACAGATATATGTTCGATGCAAAAATAATAGCTCAGTAAAAGAATATAAATGTTGTTCAATTTCAAATGCTTTTATGAGGTAAAACCATTAGATCATTATTCTTTTTAAGGGCGCCAAAGAAAATAGATTTTGTCCTAATGGTATTGGTGGCATTTGCTTTTTCTCTCTAGTTGTAAATTATAGTTTTCAATACAAACTAACCTCTTCGATGTTTATCAATGTTTACCAATATCGTCATGTATAAATGCCTTAAATCTTTTCTTACACACAGACTAAAGGTGGCGGGGTTTTACGTTAAGGGTCTATCTTACAATGTGGACATAAACCATTTATGTCATAACAAATTTTAGTTACTTCTTGTGATAAGAAAGTAATGTGCAATAGTTAATGAGTTTTTGTACTATTATTCCATCTTCCAAAGCTTTGAATTTTTAAAGGAATTATATCCTCATTACATACTACTATCAATTAGACTAAGTTAGTGTGGAAGAACTAAGTTCCTCTATACATAACTTACTTGGAATATATTGTCCAATTATTGTTATTAAATCCTTACAATTCCAATGTCAAGCTCGTTAAATACTTTAAGGCTTAACATGCTCAATTTCAAACCCTAATAGTTTAATAAATAATTACTCAAAGGTAAACTAGAAATAAGCTAGCAGAAGGGTATCTTAACATAGGTTTTAAGAATTTCTTTTGTTAAATGTTAAGTGGCATAACCCTTGCTATAGTTATAATAGTTTGTTGAATGAATACTTTGCAATGCATAAATGAAGGGGTCATAGAATAGACCGCGCCCATGATGAGTTTATGGTTTAACCTTGATCTAAAGTTTTGCTTGTTTAATATTACAACGAGTATACTTGGTTGACTTCGGGTGTATTGAACCTTGTAGAACCTTCACACCACCGTATGATTGGAATGGAAAAATCATTTTGCTGATGATACGACGGAACTATTGAGATTACCCACTGCATGCAAAAAATTTTGATTGAGTACGTGGACTCATCACACCCAAGCGTTGTGAAGTAAAAAGGCATTCACGAACCCTAAACTTGTTATTCCCTCCATTGTTTTAGGCCTCCGGCCTCTCTACTACTGTGTTTTCAACTGCACTGTCACTTTGCAACTCATTGCTGGTAGTCTCCCAGCTTGCTTCTGTACCTCGTGAGCTCGCCTTGAACGCTCGATAGAGAAGAGTTGTAACAAAATGATTGTTGCTTGAACTGGGTTGTTTGTTTTCCTCCGGGGTTCATCCATCACGGCTTGCCCATTTCAGTACTTACCAGACTGTAAAAAAATCTTATTCATCTGTGGCCCAATATTGAGAGCCGTGGTTTTGCATCTTGAGAGTTGTTGGGTCTTAGGGTTTCACAGCATAGTGAATTTTTGGTTGGAAAGCAGTTGCGGCCCAAGAGTATATGCTTGCTTGGCTTGTCACTCCCTCTCTTGGCAGTCGCTGGTCATTGCTACGTCGGTAATCCTTCTTTCTTCCTGTGACAGATGAAGGATTTGTTCCTCCTTGCGTTGGTAGCTGCACTACTGTTTGTGGGTGATTACGTTTCAATGAAGTTTTAGGTAAGAACTGATATTGACATCTTCATTTTCTTTACATCTTTGTTTCGTTACAAGTATGCTTAAATAAATGCAAGATATTAACGATATCATGTTTGATGTTACACAGGTGACGGCTTGTCCTTCGGCGTGGTGGGTACAAGGCTGGGACAACCGCTTGCTCATGGGTAAGCCTTGGATATTCCATGGCAGTTCGTCCTTGTTCAGTTCCTTATGGGGCATTTGATGGTTGGTCACCGTGGCCTACAAAACCCTTGTGGTTTTGGTTTACCTGGGTTACCTTGGTTCGTAGCTTCTGTTAATGATAAACCCTTGCTTTAAGCGGGGCTTCTGGCTTAGTCCATGACCTGTAAATTTTGATTCTGTTCTAGTTTTTGTGTATAAAATGTATAAATGAGGGAAGGCTGGTAACACCTCACTCTGTTAACTCTTAGAAGCCGAGAGGCATTAGAAGGAGCTTAAACTCTTTCGTTTGATACCTCTGTTGTGATTTTGATATAGTAGGGTTTTTACCCTAACTCCGTGATATAAAGATATATTTACAGTTTTCTTTTTTTAAAATTATCTTTTGTTTACAATATAATACCGTAATTTATCTGTTGTTTCTTATATTGTATAATGGGTTATTAAGCTCGGTTATTCGAGCATGTTTAAGTACTGTAAATTTACTTTCCTGCAAGCTATTACCTTTGAGTTTGCTCTGTAAGTTATGTTAATATTACCTGTTTAGAATGACTGTATATTATTTTATGTTATCTTGTTTTAATTCACTCTGTTCTAATAAAGTTTTAAATATTGTTTTATATTTGTTGACCTTCAAAAAATAAGTAATTTAATGTTCTTAGAGTTGTACTTATGTAACTTATAGTTACATCTTTAAAGTACAAAATTTATATTTACTTGATATGTATTATAATGAGATAAGAATGTTATTTTACTTACAAACAAACACTATTCCTATAATTATATACATTATCTTTGTACTTAGGTGTATAATGAGAAAGTATTTTATTGTTATATTCTTATGCTTTCTATATTAAATAATTTATAAAGAATTCCTCTTGTATCTATATTACCCTATTTAGATTATAACATTAGAATTTATAAATAAAGGTAATAACAAATTAACTGTATTCCTTTCTTTAAATAATTAGTAGTTTTGTTTAAATTCCTTAAAAGACAGGTTAGAACTTGCGTAAGTTCAACTAGATAAGATGAATGAATTATTTACATTATCAGTCATAAAAAAAATCACCTAACTAAAAATATTAAACCAACTAGTTTTATCTTTAGAATTAAATCAAGGTTTTTCTATCCTTACTCGCAGTTTGGTTGCTATAAATACAGTAGTTATTTACCCTAAACAGGAAAAGAAATAAACTGTAGAGCTGAAAGGCAATTCTATTTAACCTAACACTACACATTTTAACTATTATATTCTTTTCCTTTTCTTTCAAAATAGATATAAATATTATGGAAATGAATGTTGTGTAGAGAACTGTTTCATCTACCAAAATAGACTACTGTTAGTATAATAATATAGCTTCCTTTCCTTTTCTAATAATCTGACATTCACAGTCTAGGTCTAACACTACTCTATGTACAAAATAATATTTCTTCTGATAACAAATAAAAGAAAACATTCTAATAATCAAGATAACATCTTATTTTATATTTACATCATACTTTCTTCATTTAAATACACCACCTGTGCTAGAGTACGATCTAGATTACTCCAGATGGGGAAAAACATAGGTAGGATTTTTTTTTTCATCAAGAATAATTTCATTACTAAACAAACTAATATATTCTATCCTCTAAGTTTACATTATGACTTGAAAATGCATCATTCACTCACACACAGATATTGACACAGAAATTAGTAAATAGCAGAACCTGTTCTTAAAGCTGGTCGACAACAGTAATGGGAGGCCGTTCCTCCCTACCAACTCCTAGAGAGCGCTCAAACAATGACTCCTCAGGACCCCCGAGCCTGCTCTAGTCTCCCTGGATGGAACTAGGTGAAGCAAATAATCAAGTACTAGAACTGAGACTCAATACCAATCCTAAACTCGTTATTCAAATCTCTCAGCTAGAAAGTTGTATCAGATCAAGTTCCTGCAATTTATCCCTCAAACACCTTCCTTACAGTTTCCCTTTTTCCCAATGAATTCCTTGAAGTGCATTCCTCCTGAATGACTCTTCTCTTGGAAAAATATCTGAGTAGCCTCAGCTCTCTACATTGGGCATTTTTAAAAGATTGCCTGGGTCTTTTTGGGTTAGTTGTCATTAAATGTGGCACCTGCTCTGATCCCACTTTCTTGGGGGATCATGACCCCAAATGTAGGGAAGTTGCCACCTGCAACATAGGAAGTGTTTGAGGATGCTGCCACTTGTCTTTTGCTCTCCACCTAGTTCCTTCCACCAATTTGACCAGTAACACTCTTATTAACAGCTCTCCCAAGCTGTTGTCTCCACTTTTTATTTATTAAAAATAAAATATTCAGAGTTACATTCCACATCTTTTGACTCTACTGAGTCATCATTTTCAACTTAGCATTAAATTTAACATAATGTCTTAGAAATCAATTTAAATCAAATAACATTATTTTACAAAATTGGGGCATGTGACAGTGTTGATCAGGGAATCCTACGGGATATTGATCAGCCGACTACATCATCGAGGCAACAAGAAAACATGAATTTAATTCTCCATTTCAAATACTTAAAAATTGTAAACATGTATATCGTGTAGCATAATGTTTATTTTTTTATGTATTCTTCCATTTTTATGTTTGCATTCATGGTGGTAATGTTCTCTACCTTTTTTGTAGATTGATCAGGGAAAGTCCCCAACTATTGATCAGACAACTGGAGCCTCGAGGAAACCAGTAAACCTAAATGTAATTCCACATTATAAATACTTAAAAAATGTACACATATAAAACATGTGGCATAGTGTTTATTTTTGTTTTGTATTTGTTAGCTTTTACATATTGCGTTCATTGTGATAATGTTCTCTACTTTTTTTGGAGGTGGCTAATTGAGGTAAGTCCCCATATGTTGATCATACCACACCCTTGTCTAGGCGTCAAGTAATGCTATATGTAATACTATGAATCTATCATGATAGACAATTTTTGTTAATATAATTGTTTGCACACACTATTTCTTCAAAGACTAAGCACTTTTTTATATATTTTAGTTGCAGACAGGGGATTCGGTTTATGAAACATTGTCTCAAAACTCTTTACAGAATGAGATCCCTCGGTTGATGAGAGATAGTGAAATTAGAGAGTCTGCAAACCCTTTGAGGGTGCTACAAAAGATCAGGGAAAAACAAAATGAGGAACTGATTCTTCTTACATTGGCAGTTCCACAAACAGAAAGGATCGAAAAAAGGATTCAATTTTTGTTACATCAATGTAAACAATTGGAAGTAAGTTCTCGAATAATAATGTAAATTCATTTATAAAAAAATTATAATATTTGATTTTATATGCTATTGAACTTATAATACAATGGTTTGAATTTACAGCGTGCTATGGAGATTATCAGTGGTGGTCAAGGCAATGTTGGTCCCAATGACCAAACCACTCCATGTACACCACATACTGCTCCCATATTGTCCACTGAACAGTCGAAAATAGGCTTTACAACACCCCCGAGGGCAGCAGACGGTGTAGTCGATGCTACCCCACCCACAACAGATGATGCAGAAGAAGGGGTGGATGCAGGGTTAGATAGAGATGTGGATGCATTTCCTGGATCTTCTTGTGTCACTAGCACTGGTTCAATAGTGTGTTCATTTTTTGGTGAATGAATAATTGGTTCCAATAAAGTTAGAGAGGATTCCAGGATTATGGAGTGTTCAATTTAGTTTTTATAATTTATGTCTAATATACCGATAATATTTTTTAATGTTAACTAATGATGTCATTAATGTTTTGCAGGAAATGATATATTTTATAAACATATGAATGATTTGGCCTTGGAGATATTTAGGCCCACCATCCGCACAATGTGGAACAAGCAGCCAAAATCTTTAAAGGATGATCTAACTAATCGCTTGGTTGGTCTGTTCGGAAAAGATACCTTCGATACATCGAAGGTCCTACAGAAGGCTGGAAAACATCTGAAGATTGTCCGAGACCAGTATAGGGTTCACCTAGAAAATAACCCTAGGTATGAGTGCCCTCCAATGATTCCATCTATGGAGTGGAAAGCCCTGGTGGAAGATGGAAAAGAGAAGGGCCTGAGAAAATCAGGAAAGATATCACTAGCTGGAACAAGGAGGTATGCAATACATTCCAAAATGTAGTGGTAAACCTTATTATTACTAGATTTTATATCAATTTTGGTACATCGACTAACATATTTAAAAACTTGATTAGGCTCTCGGACACATCTAATGCCACCAAGGAAAGAATTGAAAAAAATAGCCAACACAAGATTGGGCCTGGTGGTTACTCGAACTTGGTGGCCCGATATGTAAGTATCACAAAACCTGAATCCGCATCCAAATATCATACAGATAATTATTTTCGTTTTGTTCTGGCAAAAAATGTAAAATTAATGACATCATGCAAATATGAAGGCCAACCGGTTCAAATAATTTCCCAGTGTGGATTACATGAAGCTTGGCTTTGAACAGGGCTTTGACACCGTTGTTGAACATTGGAGAAGCTTGTCTAGGCATACTGCACGATCTTCTGCTGATCCATCTAGTGCATAGGTATGTAAAAACTGTATAGTTTAATGATAATTTATTTCTTAATGCTCATGCAATTTATTCCTTATAAATAAATCAACATAAATTATTTATTCATTTTTTAGCAGGAAAGTAATAATCCCGTTCATGTCAAGGATGTACATGACCAAACAAACAAAGATCATGCTTCGATTCCTGGTAATGAATTTATTAATGTGATACTATTTTTTATAGACCATTGCAGATGATGAACATTAATTCTAATTCTACACAATTCAACTGCAGAGCATGTAGATGCAGATAACATTGAACAAGTTGGGCATGTACAAGATAATGTTGAACATGCTAATGTTCCCATGGCAAGTAAAAACACACATTCGTAATTTTTTTTAAATGAATTACTCGTATTTATCAAAATATAAATATATTAATGAAATATTTTGACATTATTGCAGAAATTCATCACCCCTCACCGGAAGTTCAACCTTGCGAGCAGACTAGTAGGGAGACCGAGGATCAGATTCCGGAAGATGTGACTCTAACTAAATATTTAAAGAGAAGAAAAGTAAAAATGAAGTGACTAAACAAATTTTTAGTAATTCTTATTTATAATAAAAAAAATTTCATGGTTTTTCCTCTGTTTCATGAATGAATGTTTAAATGAATGCTTTAATGAATGGTTTACTGATTTTTTTTTCTGTCATTGACTAAATGAATGGTTTTTTCAATTATTGAATTATTGAATGGTTTAATGAATGATTTAAAGAATGATTTAATGAAAGCATCTTTCAACTGTTGAGTGAAATAATTTGCAGTAGATGCACTATTATTTGCATTGTAGATGCATTGTTATTTGGATTGTGAAATAATGAAATAAATTGTTAATTGCAAGTAGATGCATTGGGTTTGGGGAGTTGAGAGTGATGTGATGGGGGGGAGGGGCCATAAGAGCTTCCACCTTCACATGGTTGGTCCTATTTAGTAGAGAATATTAAATTATTCTCGAAACAGAGAGGAGCTCAATGAATGGCCCAAGGAAGAATACATTAAAAAACATCTATTTCTATAATTTTAGTGTATAATTTTCACTATTGCTACTTGACTCCTCCACTAGAACTTGTTATAGATACCGTTGAGAAACATTTCCATAGTTAAGAGGCAAGAAATGGCATTTTGATGAGATCGATGGCCTTATATACATAGTGTTTTTGGTTATCCATGTTTTATCAAGTGATCTATTCTTAACAATTAATTTACTTGAATAGTTGAATAGTATTGTAATTTACATTGTAATAGAATTGTATTTATTTATATTGGTTTTGTTGTTTTCATAAACAAGCATAAATTTATTTGATGGGTCCTAACATGAAACTATTGCAACAGGACAAAATATGAAGTATGTTGAATGATGTTTTGAAAGGTAAAGCATAAGAAGACAGTGTGAAGATCCATAAATCAAGGTATAACTATGTTTTCTTTTGTTTGATTGAGCTGTGTATTGGGTATTTATGCATGTGCACACACATACATTTAGTTGATGATGATGATTACCATACATTGAGGTGAACTTTGTTCTATTTGATCTAAACAATTACCTTAAATAGTTTGATTTATTAGGATAACTGGCCCCTTGGTGATACTTTAACCAATTCCATAAAGCTATGAATTCCATATGTACATGAAAATATATGGGAAATCGCCATTTGTCGTTAGACATATGGCTATGAATTACATTTTATTCATTCATCATATTGTTTGAACATTTAATCACCCAAGTAAAACTTATATGCATGTGCATGACATTGAATTGAAGGATCATAAGAGGGGACACTCTCTTCTTTATGGGTGAGTCTTGTTTTCTTTCTTTTATTTTAAATCTAAATTCTAACTAAGGGCTTATTTTTGCATTTCAAATTACACCACAATATCTTCCACTTGTACCCACGTGCTCCATAAAGTAATGATGGATTATGACAAGTAGAAGCAAACCCCAACCTCCAAAATCCCATAAGATGCAATGTTTCACCTTGTCCACAAAAGTGTCCAAGAGAAGGCCTATCCAAACTGGAAGGAAACCTAAACTTATGTTGTGTCTCCCCATATCCAATGGAGTGATCCAATACTCAATTAATATAGAAACAAGGCCTTCATTCAGTGAAAATTATCCTCCAAGGCAGAGCGCTTGCTGAAAGAAGACTTTCAATGGTGTCCTCAATCCTATGTAGACATAATTGAAATACCTCATAAATGGAACTCAATTCCTCTAAGGATGACTTATGTGGATTGGATAAACATTTTTAATCCGCATGTGATATATAGAGGATCCTTTATAACACATCAATGTTGCCATACTTCTTCACTGCTGAGTTTTTTTTGCCTAGATTGTACCTTCATTATGTTGGGAAAGGTGCACAAAACTCTTGAAACATGAGTCAAAGGTGGATTAGCCCTCAATGAAAGTGAAGACAAGCTAGTAGGAACAACGCCTATGAAAACTTCACCCTACAGTGCTTAAAAATCAACATAATATCCCATGTGATCTTCCTAGTAATGATAATGTTGAAGTGCTACTGTTGATTCGATGCTAAGAGATAGTTCTTTGCTGCTACAATATGCCCAAGGAGACTTTTATACTATTTGTATTTACACATATCTCACCCAAACATGGTATTTTAAAACTTATTGTTGTGTTATACCCATTAAATTTCCCTAGATTTCAAGGTTTAGATCCATTCTCATCAATACATCTTCCCAAAACTGGATTAACGCTCACTAGGAGGTCAAATAGGGATGAGAAATGATTTTAAGGACCAGTATGTGCCCAACAACATGGATATTTAGGGTCATTATTGTTGTTCATTACACCAGACTTCCCATAGACATAGATTTACTTCTCTAATATCCACAAACTCTGCCCAGAACAAGCTCAAAGTCATATGTGAGTTTATAGATATCATTGTTTACTACTGATACTTATTATAAAAAGTTCCAAGGTCTAAGTTTTAGCCACTTTACGTAGGTTTCCAACCGTGGTAATGCTACAAACATAATTAGAATTAATTAGAATTAATTTAAAAGTCAATAAATTAAGCTTAGCATCAAATGGAAATTTAAGGGAAAAACCTATTAGCTAGAATGGCTTTGGTACCAACGTGGCAACGAAAGTGCTAAATTAACATAAATTAACATATTAAGTGCCTTTCTATTCCTCGAGATCTGCCATTTCCTTATCTTCATTTATCTTAATTAGTAGTCTCAACCTTGAGACCTACCATTTGCATGCCATTGTAGACTCTCTGAGTAGGATACCATTCTATTAGCTTTCCCAGCCTCTACGCTTGGCTACAACCATCTACCTCTCATGTAGCATTTCAATCCATTTTCCGAATACCATCTCAAACACTACGAAACTACTTTGTCTAGATGTATATGTAAATCCTGTGCTTGTTAGTCCAAACTTAATATTTTTGACAATACGTGTTTGTATGTAAACACTATACTGAGTATGTGCCCTACTTGTATCAAAGGTGTTATTGGTATGCTTGATTAGGAAGTGATTATTTACTAGTTATTTAATTAACAAACATCATTTCAACTTACTGAGCGGTTATTCATGCTTATAATGCTTCAAGATAGGACCTTGAGTTTCCTCTATTGTATCTTGCATTTATGCTAGAAAATGTACTCTTAGTTTCCTATATGCAAAGTTCTCTTCGGTCTCATATCACTCTCTTATTAGGGTTACATTTTGTATGCATGGTCAAAGGCAGTTGGTTGGTCACCTCACTCACGGTCCATCCAATGAAAAACCTATGAACCGAATGGCCCAATTGAATGAATTGAAAGGACTAAAGAGTGAAATGAGTTTTCATGAATACTGCAAGCTTGATTAAACTATAATATTATAACCTATACAAAATTTTGATACTTTATGCTTCGGACTGTAAATATTTGTGTCAAGACCTCATGCTAGCTAATATACCGTCTTACAAGCCTCATCCTCCATAGATCCTACCGATCAATTTCCAATCAAAACTGGGCATTTTAGTATTCTTTCCCAACCATCATTTGGATTCCACATGCCAAGTCTTCCATTTGATTAAATATTATAGTGAGAATTTTTGAAGCTATCATAGTTAAAGACAAGAACCACTCTCAACCAATGGAAAACCTCAAAGTGGTAAGGGATTTTGAAGATCTTCATTCTTATTGCAGATTTATTTTTGTTCTTGTGATGAGTTGAGCTCTATTTTCATCCCCTTTTTAGACTGGAAAGTGTCCAGCAATCAAGAGGGGTTCAGAAGGGCCTAGTACTGTGCATGAATTGTAAAAAAACAAGGGGAGGGGTACTTGGTGGAGTACAGATACCTTGTGAACGATGAGGATGACACAAAACAACTAAGAGAGAGAGAGTAAATGAGCTTCACATAAGGCCAAGCAAAACAACTGCTTTATTTATTTATTCGGGTTCAACTTGTCTATACACATAAATAGGTTTGTTATCACTAACATATGGCGATATTGTTACTATTTATTAGTTTGGCCATGGAGTGATATCTTTTCTATTTTGGCTTGGGGGGGGGGGTGATAAAGATGTTGATGCTCACTTTCTTGAATTGTGTGGTGTTCTCTAGGTTGAATTCCTTTGAAACTACAAGGAAATAGGAATATAGATGGGAGTTTTGTGAATTGTCGCAAGACATGGCAGAGTATAGAGGAAAAAGTATGTGGTCAATCCCAAAATCCGTTATTTCCTTTTATTTGTTTTCTTGTAGATTTTGCTGCATCGTAAGCCAATATTAATTTTCGGTTTCAAAATTCCCCTACTATTAAATTTCTAATCAACGGCTTCCGCTGTAGGACAACAAAATTAAATGTAGGAATTTCATTACAAGAAATATGATAGGCATTTGAGTTTGGTGGGAATATGAAAGGTCAAAAGACAGAAAAAGTTAGATAGACTTGTGAGGAAAATGGAATCTGAAGCATTGTTTCCCTATCATTCCGCAATAAAAAATGTATGTGCTCTTAGTATATTGTTATCTACCCAGTTTTATCTTTCTCCACTTGTCAGGCTCATGATGATACAACCTCTTCTCTTAGATACAACTTATCCCATTTGGCTTCCAAGGATTTCCATGTGCTTGTCACTGCTTACCTTTTTTACAGATGTAGTAGTTTTGTAATTTGTTTCTTAATCTCATATCTTGTTTAACTTTCATGTATGATTGTGCAGTGGAAAACCTATGTTTATATTTGTGCTTATCCCCATAGATTGTGATTTGGGCATGGTGCACATTGGTATTTTTAGTTTCCATTGTAACTCCCCCCCCCAACATCACTGTGCACTTTATTACTCATAATTGCTAATTTGTTACAAAGTCTTCTTTGTGCAAATATTTTATTAGGCATTTGTATCTTTCTTTATTGCTTCCAATTTACACCGAGTTTAAAGTGGTCACTTAGAGAAAACATCTCAACTCTGGAATACAAAAGACGAATACTTGCATTGATAATTATGGTAACAAAGTATTGAGATCTGCTTGAAAAAATAAAGATCTATTTGATACTTTATTTCTGGAAGGCATTGTTTGAATGCTTAAGTTATAATTACTGTTTATTTTTGTTGTTTTTAGGCAATCTTCCAGAGGTATCCACGGCCTGAAAAAGAGTATCAGTCATTTTCACTGATTTACAATGATAGATAACTAGATTTGGTATGACACCTTTTCACTAAAAGCAATAGTTTCGCATTTGTTGTAATAAAAAACATTAACATGGAATCTAATTTGAACTTTGCATATCATCTAGAATGTTCCAAGTATTTATTCTTCAACAGATAAAATACCTTTTTCTGATTTTTTCTTCATGTACAAAATTTATATTTTTGAAGTTTTTTTTTAAGGGGTAATTTTACTTAGGCGCAACTAAGGGAAGGCTATTTTTTTTTATTTCAGATTTGCAAGGATAAAGATGAAGCAGAAGTTTGGTTTGTGGGGCTTAAAGCACTAATTTCACATGGTCAGCATATAAAATGGAAAACAAACTCAAAAAGTGATGGAGCATCATCATCTGAAACGAACTGTCCTATTACTTACACTAGAATAAATTCCCCTCTAAGCTCCCCATTTGGTAGTGTAGACAGTATACAGAAGGTACAAAATGATCACTTGGGACTTTCAAACAGTCCTTTGTCAAACTCTGATTGTTAATTTCCAAGTAGGAATCAACATGGTTTTCTTTCTCAAGCAGTTTTTAGATCAGTAGATACAATGTTTCATCGTGCTCTATGATGTTGACATTTAGTCAACATTTGTCTGTTGGACTGGCATTTGTTCCCTTGTTAGTTCAGGATTGTGGAGACATGCATCGGAGTCAGAGTCCTTACTGGAGTCCTCCTCGACATGGTTTGGAGAAGGATTTTTCTGATGGGATATTGTATGTTGTGCCACCAAAAAGTTTCTTTTAGTCTAATTTTGTTGGAGGTTCTCTTCATTCAATGTCATCATAAGTGGGTTCAGACAGTATAAATGGACATACAAGAGTAGCAACAATGGATGCTTTTAGAATTATCATGTCTAGTGCAGTAAGTTCATCAAAGCCAAGGTTCAAGTCAAGATGATGGGGATACCTTGGGAGATGTAAAAAATCTATTTGAAGATGTAAAAAACTTAGATGTGAATACTAATGTAAAAAACTAGTTCTGGAGAGTATACTAATGTGCATCAAGTCTTCATCCCAGTATCCCATGTGGATAGTAGGCCTTGAAATACTTTCATTGTCAGAATACTTCCCTTCCTTCAAAAATCCATCCACCTCAGAAGTGAGTTTGCTGTCATTTTCAATTGTAGTTCCAAGTTCAATTCCTTGCGATGATTCATTTGATTTTCTACTTGTTAATTTTTCCTAGGCAAAGTACTAGTGGTTAACAGTCTACCTTGGCGTGGTATGCTTGGACCGTTCCCATTTCCACTAAATACCGAATCTCAGTTCTTGAACTGCTATGTTGCTATATATGTCCCCAGAAAGATCCTTTTTGGAGACCCTTATTAGTACAAGAATACAATTCTTATCCACAATAATTCTTTCTTCTCTTGGGAAAGGAGAAGATCTCAAGAGAGTTGAAAGAATTTTTTCTTTTTGTCTAAAAATATCTTCTTCAATTATTCCCACAGCCAAATAATTAAATAAAGAGGGATCTATCCAGCCTGTAAACCCTTCATTGTAAAAGTCTTTACTTTTTTCAAATCATAATCTTTAGGATTAAATTTAGTTGTTGAATGTGTGGCTCCTGTTCCAGGGGCATGTGACTTGGGCCTCTCCATATTCCAGGTGTTTACTTCATCACTTGGTTGATGAAATGTCTGAAACTAGTTTTGTCCATACAAAACTAGTTAAGTTATAAAAAATATCTCTTTTTTTTTTTGAATAAATGAAGTTAGAACAAAAATTGTTTAACTCATTTTATATGTAAGAGTAATTTTTTCCTTCGAAATTTCTTTTGCTGAATTTGAACATGAACCACATGAATTTGATAGTAAACTGGAAGGAAAAGAGAACATGGTAAAAGAGTGAAGTTTGTCTGTTCTACTTGTCCTTTCTTTGTGGAAAGCTGAGGCATTTGAATTCTATTTTCCATGACTTTTAGGCATGGAAGTTTTTTTTTCTCACATTCTGAAATGATATTTGCATTTTTGCTAACGATCTTAATGTTAAGTTTTAGACATTGAAACTTCCTTAATGGCGATATCTTAAGGCATAATTTTAAAATTTGTATCTATTAAGTGATATTGACACTTCCAATTTTATCTTAAATTTTTTTTTCATTTTCTAAAGACTCTTTTTCATTTTTTTGGAACTAGAGAAAAGCTTGATCCAACAAGCATGGCATTGTAAACACATAATCCATTGCTGGTATTTTTATTTAAATTTGATGTTGGAAAAGGTAAAGTGGGTAGATTTCATCACCACAAGCCTACTTCAAGTGCTTTATTGCTATCATTTTGGTGATAAAGTGTGCTCATCACCTTTATTAATAGTTTCCCAAGTGTCTACTTAGGTTGTATGTAGTATATCTTTGAAATATGAGAACAATGTTCACAGATTCCCAAGATTCATATAATTCCAGAGGCCTTAAAATAACTTTCAAACTCCCTCGATGACGTGTACCCCTTGGTAAATCAATTCCTTGATCAATCATAAACATAATGCTTGGGTACCATTTGTTTAGGTTGTTTCTCGTCCTATGCCTACAGTGGATTTTAAGCATTCTGTTTTATACCTCCTAGCTGTTCTTCACATGTATAGAATTAGATGGGTTTTAGTGTCTGATGCAAATAGCCTGGCTTCAAAGTTATTTCCCAAGGAAAAAATGTTTTATTGAATAAATCCCATTTGCAACCATGACTTTTGGTGTGATCCTAATCACTTCAAGGGTAAACATCAATATGCTCTTGTTACTCGAAAGGGTTACTGGAAGGTATGTAATAGAATCATGTTAGTTTTCCAGGTTTAAGATTGACTGTATTTAAGGATAAACACATGCATACCATGTTCTTTGTGTGATTCATAGTTACTAGTAGGTATGTCATGGGATTATTCTACTCTAATAAATCAATTTTTCTATTTCCTTTAGTTTGACATGGGAGAATTCCTCATTGATGATCAATCAATAGGTCAGCATACAGTCCATCTTATTCAATTGGGCACATGATTGCTTCTTAAGGAATCTTATGAAAATATTGATGGCATTTTATGAACATTTAGTTGCAGGTTTCTATGCTGGAGGTTGTATTTCTAATGCAGATTCTGGAACTTCTTTGTTAGCTGGTCCATCGGTAAAGCTTGCAAACCTTTGATCTTTTTGGAAATTTCTTGTATAAGTTAGTGGTGTTTTCTAGGTCTGTGCACGATAAAAGAATATAAACCACAGGGGTGTGGCACATCTGATGCTTGTATGCTTAAGCAATCAACAAATGATCAATAATGCTCATTTGATAAATTGATATGCTATCTTTGTAGTATGAAAGATATATAGATGAACCCTCATGAAACAACATGAAACCCTCAATAATGATCGAAAGGTATCACACACAAAACAAATCTCTTAGTATCTTTGTTTTGATCAACCATATCTTGATCACCTCGACATATTGGGCATACTATATTCATGAATTTTACCATTTATATTGTGTCTGTCAGTGTAATTACTTCTTTAGATTATCATGATGTTGGGGCCACTTCCTAGAAATCACTATTTCAAAACCAATAAGGAAAACCTATACTTCTGATATAGATCTCCCATATGTTACAGACAATAACATGAATAGGTTTTTTTGCATAAGTTTGGTTCATTGTATTTGTGTGATAAAATTTTGATGGTTATCTCCATAGATTATCATGATTCATGTGGATGTTGTTGATGTATATGTAACTTCGGAATGTATTCTTCTATGTATCTTATGTATTGTAACCCGATGATTATTCTGGGATGTTTCTATTATGTATTTGAGTCATGTGGTCATGCCCCGATGTTCCGATCGGGAGGATTAATAATGTAATCAATTTATATCAAGTCATTAGGTAAGTCCCCACAGTTTCGGGGCACTTGAGTTATTATACACTAATTAAGGTGGAGGCTCGAGTAGTAATTATTAGGTTGAGTCTACGTGTGAAAAGGCAATTCAAGTGAACGGATGAATATAAATAGAGAGTGAGAGTCTCTCTATTTATCACTTGTGAAATACATCACTTTCTCTCCCAAGTGTGGTGCACTACTGGAGAAGGAAATTTTGGGACTAGACAGAAGACAGAAGAGTACTGCTATTTTGGGAGATTTCTTACTGTTTTGGTGTTGATTCTATCTTAGAGGAAGTTGCGGGGTTTTCTCCTTTATGGTTTCCCTGAGGAAAACTCTTTGTGTCTCTTGTCTCTTGTGATGTGCTTGTGTTTTATTGCTGTGCTTGTTATTCTCTCAATGAAAAGATCCTAAGATCATAATGCTAGCTTAATGTGATGAAAAACTAACATGGTATCAGAGCTAACTTGAGAAGAAGAAATTATGCAGCTACAGGAACTAGGGATTCTTATTTTGTGGATATTCCTCCATAGATTTTCAGCAAAATTAAGGTGGAACAACTCTCCTCCATAGGGCGCATCTTTCTGTCGAAGCGGAATTTGATTTCGAGAATTTTCAGTCTTCGATGTGGAAATTAGGGCTTTCTACAGAAGATGAATTTTTGAGTGAGACCAGAATAGGGTTATTCTCCTCATCAAAACCGAAGTTTAGATACTTGGATCAAGAAATTTGGTTGGGTAAAACTCCAGGAAAGTCAAACCCTAGTTTGACCCTGAGCTAGGAGAAACCCTAAATACTAAAATTGCTACGTTTTGGTACAGTCGCTATATTCCGAGATTGGCGAAGTCTCAGAAGCTGAAAATTGATGGGGCACAATATAAAATCTTGATGAAGCCTGTGTCCAAAAATCAGACTCAGATTCGCTGTAATCCAGGAGATATGATCTCTCCAAGTTAGGGTTCCATCCTCTTCCAGAATTCATCCTTGAACAAGACATCTGGGGAGATCTGTAATATCTTGAGATACAGAGGTCCAAATGGAATTATTGAAGATGTTCCAGAAATTGTACAGAATTTACTTTCGGTGGTCTGAATATCAGACTTGGAAGATGAACCAGTGACACATGGCATGCCGTACAACTTCACTATTCTGAACAGTTCTGTAACAGGTCACCTTGGGAAAAGGATCATAAATCCAAAATGGTGAAACCAATTCTGATGAAAATTGTGGTTTTAGATTAGGGACATGCAAGGTTACCTCAGTGAAAAATTTCAAACATAGAGGAGCAGTAATTCCGGATATATCACATAAACTGTAACAGGCATTTATGCAAAAGAAATTGGAAAATTAGGGCTTCCTGTTCCGAAAGCTTCCCTCCACTGTTTTCAGAAAAGGAGTACATTGGACAGCTCCATTTGAAGAGATATATCTGTTTATCCAATCAGATCTGAAATATTCCAAGTTCTGAAAATTAGGGTTTCTGTGACAAACCCTAGATCAACAAACTCCAGGACAAGGATGGACACCTCAAATCGGTAAGATCTAATCCTTTGCTATTTCCATTTGAGGTTCTCATTTCAATATGATATATCACATCAGCTTGGTGACAAGCTTGGGGAAGTTGACAACTTCCAAGCCTGGAAGTATCTGATCTCTCTGAAGAAACTGGATTGGACACCTACCTGAGTATAGAGGTTCCAGTTTCAGAGGGAGACGAGGTTAGAATCCTTTCACAAGAAGAACTTGGTCAAGGCCAAAGAAGACATCATGCTCATGCTGCAAAGGATGATGAACCATCCAGAAAGAGATCCAGATATGAAAGTGAAGATTCTTTAAGCAAGGATGAATATGTTCTGATATCAGCTCTCATAGGTAACATTACTCATGGAAGTGATGATTGGTTTATAGACAGTGGGGCTTCCAAACATATGACGGGATTCAAGGAATCCTTTGTAAGACTATTAGAACATGAATCACCTCACAAGGTGAAACTAGGAGATGACTACCAATATCCAATAACAGGTAGTGGGGAATCTTCATACATGCTAGACTCTGGTAAGTCTCTAACAATGAAAGAAGTATTGTTTGTGTAAGGATTGAAGAAGAACCTTCTCTCCATTTCAGCATTGATGCAAAAGGAATGCGGGCTGCATTCATAGATGGTCAAGTCATCATATGGCCAAAAGGAAAGACTATCGATGATGTGGTAGTGATTGAAGAACAAGAAGGAGGCTTGTACAAATTGAAGGGATATCCAGAACAAAACTTGATCCATGACACAGTAGAGCCAAATGAGCTTTGGCATTACAGAGCACTACCTATTGCAAGCAAAGCTGTTGAAGGTCTTCCAGAATTTCAAGCTATTTGAAGGGAAGAACAAAATCAAAATATGACTTAAAGAACCAGTTGAAGAATGTGAAGATCCAGAATGCAGAGACCATGCAGTCATAAGAGTCTCTCAAATCAAAGAACAACTTGAAGCAGTAAAAGAAAAAGTGAAGAATGCAAAAGTGGTGATGGCCACCTTGAATGGCCTCCCAGGATCGTGGAATTCATTCATGTGAGGAATGTGTGCTAGAAGAAAGTGATTACTTTCAATAGACTCTAGAAAGAGAACTCACAAGAAGAAGAAGCTCAAGAAGAGAAGGTGGGAGCAACTGAAGATCAAGCTCTATCCCTCAAGCAATGAGGAATATGAAGCACTCAACTCTTGAAGAACTTCTTATCCACCTTAGCTTTTGGATAAGAAACGATGCTATTATGAATGAAGAAGACGATGTTGCTGAAGGCTCAAGAAGGAGTCTACCCTCGAAACAAATAAGATAAGTATTCAATTGTCATTTCATTATATTATTTTGTTATGCATTTGTTTATATTCAGTTATTGTATTATGCATGATAGGATGTTTGCATCAATGACAGAATACTACTAATATGCATGTGATGGGTAAGTAGCTCATGGTGCTATACATCTCTCCATTGCTACTTATCTAGACTGAAACCTCTTTGCTGACATATTGGATTAGTGCACAATATCAATGTTGTCCTGGTAGAGATGGAAGGCATCTAGAAAGTTTCAATGAGATATGGATGAATGTTGTATTGGCTAAAGTAGTTGCATGATCATATATTTATGCATAAGTGTTTGTCAGTATAAATATTCCTTATGAAATGTTTCTAACCATACAATTGCATTTGACTTGTAGGAAAGATCGCATACATAATCGCCTACAAGCAAAGAATAATGAAGACTTGTTCCGAAGAACAAGTGACGACAGTTCGAAGACAAAGAATAATATGACGAGTGC
>LPNX010489149.1:8689-59819 GCA_001517045.1 Pseudotsuga menziesii | reverse complement strand
TATATCAGGCACAGTCAAGCCAACCTTCAGTTGGGTTTATTAGACAGTCAACAAATTTCCTACACTTATATCAACAATGCACTTATATCAACAACCAATCATCAGCCAAGCCAATATTGTTGGGTTTATCCACGGTTTATCAAGCCATCAACAATAACACATGCACTTATATCAACATAAGAGACCACTCCCTTCTCTGAGTTGACAGTCCCTCAGGAATGTCTCATTTCCAGTAGTGAGCTCTAATTCCACTACCCCATATCACACAAGAGACCACTCCCTTCTCTGAGTTGACAGTCCCTCAGGAATGTCTCCTTCTCTGTGCTCTTTAGTAGGAGGTAGGATAAGCTCAAGACATTGTCCATTAAGTGTACAATACCAGACTACATTTGTTTATCCTGACAACACCAACAATATAAGCATATTCCTTAGCGCTATTGTTCTTAAAACTGTAATCATGTTTCATATCATTCTCTATCAAGTATTGAGACACCAGGAGTGTGTCCACTCCCTAGGGTGTAATCAATATTGAAAAACCCTTCCATGATCCGACATCGGAAAAGTGTGCACCCTTTTCCGGTGTGTTCCATGTAGGCCCTATTCATACTCAAGAAATTTTCCATAATGGAAATAAAATCAAAACATGCTCTGCATATTGAATTTAACAATTTGACATGCATATTCATAGCTAGGGTCACAGAACACTTATCCATTTGTCGAGGCAGTATTCCTTCGTTAAGAAGGAACGGGGGCTCCCTTCTCTGAGTTGACAGTCCCTCGGTTTGCCATCCCAATTCCTCTTTACATTTCGTATCCACACATCTCTTACTGAAATAACCTATACCATCTCACTCATGTTGCTTACCAAACATGCAGTGCAAATGAGACATTTCCAAAATGTCCAATGGAGTTTCACCCGAAACCCATTTCCAAGATAAGGGAAAACCTCCCCATGAAGTTTGGCTCATGCAGGATATCACACATGATCTTCCTACAGTGTGTACCCCTGGCACATTCATCAAATAGCCAATCAGTCCATCATTATCTAATAATACAATCCAAATTTGATTGTTCCATAACCAAGCAATAACATTAGTAATTAAATTCAATGAGAATTTGCAACTCTATTTACTACAGAAATAGATTTGCTTGGCAATGAGGTGATCCTCAATTGTGGGTCTCTTGTAAGCAGCACCACTGTGCCCATTATAATTTTATTCTTACTAGCATAATCATGAATACCCACTTACAATGCATCCTCCTGACACAATTCTATGCAAGCCAACAGTGATTAGTAGTTGTCAGCAATTTCTCAAATCTGAATTTCACAATTCAATTTCAACAACCCATTATGCATACAAACTATTCTGGCATTTGTCATGGTCTTACTCTCATTGCCATGCTCTAAACAATCTACCTGAAACCTGAACTTTAATCGGCCAAACACTTGGTAAGTCTGGATGCATATAACATTTTCATTCCTACAACCATCACTGAAGCATTTTTAGAATTGATAAAATTCAAATTTTTCTAGTTGTTAATCATATCAATATCACCAAAACTCATTTACTTCACGCAATCATTATTGTACTTTAAATTACAGGGTACAGTCATATCATTTATGAAATTTAAATGAAATGTTTAGATACACCTTACTTCACAAGCGTATCATTTGTACCACCTTGCTCTTCCATAGAGCATTTCCGGCAGCCAATTGATCATGACTACCCTCTTCATGCACTTACTATCCTACATTCATAAAAACTCTTGAAATGGTTCCATAATTTTCATCAATTCATCATTTCAGCCATTAGTTATTCCTAATTTCACATGCACTATCTCAATGCATTCATGCAATGCATCGCAACAATTGCACCCATACTTATGTAATCAGTTACTCACACCCTTCATATGCATCCATTCAATGCATAACCAGAAGATTTATAAAATCTTTTAATGCATATCCACTCAATGCTACCTTGCATTGATTCAAGAATATTATGCATTCAAACATACCATGCATGGGCTAACCATGACTACTTCATATAGGATGCATTACTATAATCAATATCATCAGTGCTTACTTTCTTCGGGCTACTAATCTCATAGCAACATAATACAGGCATAACATATTTCTATATGAATGCAGTATAAAATTCAAATACCCACATGGTATGAGACCTCTTGCTTTTACCACTCCATGCAATTGTCATAATTAAACTCTTACCTTCATGGGTCCTACTTACACCCTTGACATTACCAGTTTGGTTGGTCCTTTGCAGGAGATTGCAGAATTTGCTCACCAACTTTTGATTCTGGACTTGTTGCCTTATCTGTTTCTCCATAGGGTTGCTAGTCACATTTGCCAGCATCAGCAACCTATTCATCCTTGTCCATATCGTCGTTGGTTGTTCCACTAAAAACACTAATGCAATAATTGTCATTAGTGGTTCATTATAAACGTATAATCCTTACTATTCTTACCAGCATGTAATATCCTACTTACACCCTTACACCCTTGACATTACCAGTTTGGTTGGTCCTTTGCAGGAGATTGCAGAATTTGCTCACCAACTTTTGATTCTGGACTTGTTGCCTTATCTGTTTCTCCATAGGGTTGCTAGTCACATTTGCCAGCATCAACAACCTATTCATCCATGTCCATATCGTCGTTGGTTGTTCCACTAAAAACACTAATGCAATAATTGTCATTAGTGGTTCATTATAAACGTATAATCCTTACTATTCTTACCAGCATGTAATATCCTATGCATGCAAAGCATATCCTCATACATTTCATGTATAAAACTTATAAAATGTAGTTATGATCAGCAAGATAGGGTTAAGGAACTTCCCTTTTTAAGCCCCTCATCCTTGCATGGAAATCCTCTTCCACACAACAGCTGGTTTGACTGCATGGTCTTTCTACCTCTAGGCATGCAATTCCTGGATTTGTCCATATTGACAGCAACATATTTATTTTCAAGAAATCACTAGCACTTTGCTGCTCCACACTCATATTCTGGCGACCCTCCCTTGTTCCCTGCTGGATAATATTTCCAACGCCTATCCACATGCTTCATTCTGACCTCGGGTGTGAAAACCACACTACTTCTTAGAATGATGGCAAAACACACAACTGTATTTTAGTCAGGAATACTAACTTCAATCACCTAAGGTTTTTTTCCCTTTTCAGTATTGAAACTGCTGGAAAATCCAATGAGAAAAATTCACTGCAAATACCACTAGAACACTAGCTGGAACTGCTAAAAATTCCACTGGAAAACCCAATTTTTCTTTTTCCCTATCGGGTCACTTCCCAACTAAGTTTCTAACGTTTCAGATCCTTAGTGGACTAGTCTTTCGATTCTTCGGCGGCCAAGACAACTACACCTCTCCGGCGCTCATCGACGGCCCTATCAACTATAAGTTTTCGCTGCGTCAGCAGTTCCCTTGACTATATTTCTTCGATGTAAGATTTCTGAGCGGCATCGGTGATGCCAAGGACTGTTCATCGGGTTCATAATCATCTAACCTTCCGGTGTTTCGGAGACCAGATCTGCTAACTTTCTCCGCGGCTCATCAGCGGCTCGTTTGCCTAATTTCCTCCACTGTGCCGAGCCTATAGAGGTCTAACACTCCGAACTCTATCAGTGATGAGGACCATTAAGCCTTACCGCATCGGCAAGGAAACCAACTAACCGTTGCATCGGCAGTCGAGTGCACTGTGCATCGGATGGCTAGTTATCTATGCTTCTGCAATGGCAGCCCACAATCTTCCTATGTCTTCTGCAGCTCATGACTTTGTCAGCGGTCAGGACGACTAGTCCTTTGCAGCATCAAAGCGATAGTTGACTAGGCAGCCGCAACTACAGTTCACCTTCATGGAACCTTTTTCGATCAGCGGTCCGATCCACTAATATATCCTGATGGCCGATGATCTCGTGCCTTAGAGAAAATTTTGAATTTCCTTCTTGCCTTGTCTTCCGCCGCATCAGCAATTGATCCTCTAGTCATCGGCGATGAGATCAACTAATCATTGCCGATCGCCGATGATTCCACGACTTATAAAAGTTTCCTAAAACTTTTCTCTTCATCTTCTCTCCGCCGTCGTTGTTCGTAGCTCTACCAACTATCGGCGGTCTCATCCTCTAATTATCGGCGTGCTATTCCACACGGCAGCCGCAACGGCGGACGAAAAATCAACTAAGCATTGGCTATCCCTTCATCTTAGCAGCACCGATTGCCGATGGTTTTTAACACTTAGACAAATTTTAGCGAAATTCTTTTTCTTATCGCTTTGTTGGCTAGTCCTTCATCTAGCACTGACCGCCGTATCGGTGGTTTCATCACCTAATGATTGATGATCCGAACAACTAAGGTCCGCCAATCACCAATGGCCTCATTCGGATGGTCGTTAGACTAATCCATCCACTGCATTAGAGAAGCTTTCCACTTAGTCTTCCGATGAGCCGACGGTTCAGGCACTTAGGCAATTTTTTGTGAATTTCCTGGCGTAATTTTCTAATCTCTGGTGGGCAGAAGGCAACCTGCCTCTGTTTGACTGTTTCTCATGGCCCTCTGAGGCCCCAAATGCTGCAACATATTCTATGTCACTGCATCTTCATGGCCCATTCAATCCCATGCTGCAACCTGGAAGCTCTGATACCATACTGTAACGTCCCCAACCCTCTGACCGATGAAGAGGATGCTACCAAACAAAAAAAACCTTCAGGCAACTAGCCCCATGAAGAAGAACATGCATATAATGATGAAATAAAATTATTAAAACATAAAACATGCTAAGATGCATAATCATTCACATACAAGGATGCATAGTTACTCAGCATACAATGGAAGCAAACATACACGTTCTACATCAACATGTTCATCATTATGATTCATTAGACATTAGACAGTAAATGTAAATGTAGAGGCAAGATGGAAAATAATGCTTATCTTATAAATATCTCATTCCATAACCAGCTACGTCGCTGCAACGTTCCACCCAACCATAGGCCAGCGTGCTCATCAATATCTCAGCAACATTGCCACCCCCGAGTTGGGCATGATTGCTTAAGGAATAAGGGTCAAAGCATGCTTACACATAGCCAAGGTACATAAATCAGCCAAGCCCCCACCGTAGGGTTTATCAGGCCGTCAAAGAGTTAGCAAAGGCTAAATGCTAAGCTGGTGGCCTCAATGGAGAGCTAAGGATGCCCACACCAGAGTTAACCTAACTTCTAAGACATCCACACACCTGACACCAGGAATTAGTCCTTTCTCTGCTTCACAGTCCCTTAGGCCCTGAATTCCCTTTCCAATACTCTTCAAGGGTTGTGGAGAAGAAAGCCAGAAGTCTAACTCTGTCTGAGTGGCTCCAAACACCAGTTTTCTCAAGAATACCCAGCCTCTAATCCTACTCTCAACAGTCCAAAGACCAAACACTGCATGCCGCAGTAAAACAACAGTTCACAGCTCTATGAAGAAGGTAAAGACAACAGGGTGATGACCCCAAACAAAAAGGGGAAACACAGTTCAAGTCAAACAATGCTTCAGAGTTGTTCTTGGACCTAGCGTGGCAAAAAAAACTCAACAACAATCCCAAAAGACGTTTGCAACCGCAACAACCAATAAGCAACCCAAAACCAGGGGAAGACAACAGCCCCGAATTCACAATGAAAATGATGGCAACATTACACAGTCCCACAACAGGAGAGAAGTTTGATTGTCAATATTGGACAAAGGAAAAACATAAACGCAGACCACAATCAATAAGGAGAACAAGCATGAACTTACACACCGCACAGAACGTGAAGGCTCATTCACATGAAATCATGGATGACATAACATGCTTCCCAACTCGCTGCATGAGTCCCAGAACAAAGGAGAGCATTCTGCGTGAGGAGGATCATGCCCATTTTCCACCGGTGCATAAGAAGAGTGAACAGAACAAGTCACTGGGTGAGGAAGAACAAAGCGATGATGAAAAACCTAAACAGACCACAGTCATCCAAAAGTGGGGAACACACATATGCACAGCCCTTGAACTTGAATGGTTGCTGCATAGGAAATTCATGAGACCAAAATCCCCTTTCCCCAGCTCCCTGCATGAGGAAGAACAATGTTGATTTTCCTGTGCATGAGAAGGCAAAGATAGCAGACTCCTGCCAGCGTGAGATGGTCCAAGCAAAAGAAACCACTATGGAGAACTCAACAGCACGAGAGGAAACAGGAATCTCCCTCTGCGTGAGGATAACCAGAATGACTCGTGGTGGGAGGAGTGTAACCGATCTCCCTGTGTGAGACTGAGCAAAACCCCCAAACACGTGGGTGGAAGAGTGGGAGAGTGGTGACCATTCCCTTGCCCCTGCATGATGAAGAGCGATCTTGCTGGTGGGGTGTACGTGGGGCAAATATTCCTCCCAACTAATGAAACAAGAGAGGTTTAGTGGGTGGTTGACACATGGAAAACTCCCAATGGCCCACACGGGTTAGACAACCCCCCCCCCCTAACCTTAGGAATCATGCCCTTTTCATTTAACGTTGCACCGTCGTAGCTGGCTGTGGGTTTATTTTATTTGATGTGCATATTTACATGATGTCAAAACTATAATGTGTCAGATGGCACAATATACCATCGAAAACGATCCCAATTGCCGAAACATAACACAACCAAATCCATGGTGGGGCTTTTTCCTTTAGCTCCTCACCATGATTAATTACAATATATACATCATGTACCTTTAATGCAAATGGGGTAAAAAACGAGGTGTTATAGGTCTTCATGAAGAGAATAACCCCTAGGTATTATGGTGTCCAGAAAGGAAGAACCTGTTCTTGGTGAGCACTAGAGGAGGTGCTAGGCCCTTGAGTAGAGCTTCCATTGAGCACCCAGAGAGGTGTTAGGCTCTAAAGCGGGGCTACCAGATCTCGATTGAGAGATGCTACACAGACAAGTATTTGATTACTTGGCAAATACTTGTTGATTTTCTATAATTATACATGTGCATATAATGCAGCCATGGTTTTGAAAATATTGTTATATATTGCATCCTATAGAAATGAATCTGACATATAAATTGATTCATTGTGGTGTCCGGAAAGGAAGCACCTAGAGGAGGTGTTAGGCTCTGGAGCAGAGCTGCCATATCTTGTTTGAGAGATGTTTTCACATATGATCTGAGGCTTGCGGAAACTTGGATAGATTTTAATGGACACCCTAGGAGAGAATATGAAGGGTGGGTACACTTGAGGGACTGTGTAGCAAAGAAGAGGTACCATCCTTATGTGGGGTGGGGAAGGTCTTGTGTGTGCCATAGCTGTGTAAAGACAAGCCGGATATGTATGGATCTAAAAGAAGATACTTATGCAGATAAGTATTTGGTTTACTTGGAAATTTATTACTAATTTTGTGTCAATATACATGTGCATGTGATTCATCTATGATTTGAAAAATATTGTGAACAATGACATGAGTATTGACTCATTGTGTGGGGCTTGAACATAGGTATTGTTGGTTTCCAAACACATTGGAAATGTTCCAAGCTGGGGAGAAGGATTTTCCTAGACCCAGAAAGAGTTCAAGATCGTGCCATTGGACAGGAAAAGGTGCAGAGGAAGCACCACGGTCCTGAGGAAGCTACATGGAGTTGGAGGATTCCATGCGATTGGCACATCCATTTTGTTCAATTTTGCAGAACATTGAGGGTGGTGCGAGTGTGGAATTTTTGTTTAAATTTTGTAAAAGCACCGAGGGTAGTGCTATTGTAAGGTGGAGGGGAATGTAATATCCCTGGTTTTGAACCCATGGTATTGAATTATACATGATTTATATAATAGTGAGATCATGGCATGGAGCTCAAGGCCAAGGCCCTATCATTGATCTAGTGTTTTGTATAGATGATTAAGGTTTATACCTATGGTAATAGTGCTAAGTCAAGCATACTATATATAAATTGATATATCATGTAATATGCAATTAAAAAAATACCACAACTAGATATGGTATTGCAACATGGAAGAGATGGGGGCATGATTCAAAAAGGGATAGGGAGGGGAGTTAGTCAAACTCTTGATCCAATAGGGTGTGACCATATGTCAATGGGGAAACCCATGAACCCTCAGCTACTCTTTTTGTCCTCTATCCTCAATCATCAATTTATTCCAGAAGTTGGATGAGGTAGTTAATGCCTTGGGCAGAGCAAGGCATGGGATTCTAATTGTGTGTCTAAGCAGACCTGCAAATCTGCAACCTGGGAAGCTGCATTCTTGATTTTGCAGCAAGAAATCACATGTTATGTGTTAGTCCATCCTTTCTCCCAGGCGCAAGAAGGTTTTGTTGTACTGAGTGTCAGGGTTGTTCATTATTATTCACGATGGACGTAGGAGTCGTTCATTCATGATTATGCATTTTTCTGCTAGTCAGAGTCATGGACAAGTGGATCCGCAGTGATTTTCTCTATGTTACAGAGTGAATCCTTTGTGTTGCGCTTTTCTTTGTGGATTGTTGTGTTGTGCATCCCTGTTTGGTTTGAAGACTTAGGAGTGGAGGAGGCCTAGAATTATATGATAACCCTAGTAAGGAGAGGAACCTTACAGACATATCAAGAGGGGTTGGCAATTCCTTCCTGCACACCCAGGAGAACACTAGAAGGGAAGGTATGGCATGAGGAACTATGTAGAAGTGAAGGGAAAACTTCCTTGTGTTGGGTGGTGTAGGAGTTATGGAGGCCAAGCCACATCTGGTGTAGGTGTCCTTAGCCCAACAATTCTACTTTTCTAATGCTTAGCAATCTGAGAAACCCAACAGTAGGTTAGTTTGACTAAGTTTTGATGTGAGTGTTCACTTGGCTGAGTAAGTCCAAGGAAACCTTAAGTTATTGGCTTGTTGCCTTAGTAGTAGACCGTGAAAACTAATTGTTTATTGTCTTGGATGGACAATCTGTCAAACCCAGCTGTGTTTTGGCTTGAATGTGTATGATATGACCTGATTCTATGAATGTTGGTGTGGTTGAGTAAGCCCTGATAAACTCAGTGGTATTTGGTATGTTGTCCTGGTAGAATATAAAACCCAATTGTATATTGGCTTGGATGGTTTTGAATGTGAAGGTTGGCTAGGTTGAGTAAGTCTTAATAATCTTGATTGTATGTGTCTCGTTGCCTTGGATAGCCCAAGAAACCCAATTGTAGGCTGGTTTGACTGAGTTTTTATGTGAATGTTGTCTTGGCTAAGTAAGTCCAAGGAACCAATATGTTATTTCCTCGATGTCTTAGAAGCCTATGAAATCCAATGGTATATTGGTTTGGCTAGACTATCTAATAAGCCTAACTGAAGGTCGGATTGACTGTGTGTGTGTGTGCTTTGGTATGGATGTGTGTAAGCATGTTTCTTCCCTAGTTCCTTGTGGAAATCATGCCCAACTTGAGGGTGGCAGTGTGTTGAGATATGAATGAAAACACTGGCCTATGGTTGGGTGGAACATTGCAGCGACATTGGTAGTTGTGGTACAACTTAATCATTAAGATAAGTATTGTTTGTCCTTCCTTGTTATACAATGTATTTTCATATGAATGGACATGATAAATATGAAGAATTGATTACGATGAATGCTTGTTTATGACATGTATTTTTCTATGAATTGCTATGTTCATGTTGAATGCTTGTTGATGATGAAGAAGAGGTTTACTTGTGTATGAATGTCCCTGTATTTGCTTGTTTCTTCCTTGTATGTTTTATGCATTTTACCTTTATACATGCCTTGTGTTTATGCAACATATTTGCCTAAGTTCAATGGAGGCTAGAAGCCTGTTACAGGGAATCCACCTATGGAAGGTGGAAACCGGAAGAGGAAAAGTTAAACAAGGCAGAATTGTTGTGTTTTTGCACCCCGAGATCCACCTATGGAAGGCGAAAGGTGGGAAGAGGAAAGGGCTGTTGAAAACAAGTAAGAGAGTGGGTTTTCCAATTTCTGAAGTCCGAGGGCGGAAGAAGGAATTCGAAAGCGCAGAAGGATTCTACAGGAAAAAATATAACTTTCCAATTTCTGAAGTCCGAGGTCCAAGAAAGTGGAAAGAGAAAGTGAGGAAGGCGGAAGGCAGAAGGGTCATTAAATGTTTCATCGCACATTGATTTTTCGATTTCCAAGTTTCGAGGTGCAGAAGGAGGAAAGCGAAAGTGCGGAAGGCACAAGGCAGCAAGGTCGTTCAATTTTACTTCGTATATTAATTTTCCAATTTCTGAGTTACTAGGTGTGGAAGGCGGAGAGAGGAAGTGTGGAAAGTGGAAGAAGTGTCTCAAGGTTCCTGTCGCACATTATGCTTCCAATTTTTGATCTTTGAGGGAGAAAGGTCGAGAGCGAAAGTACGGGAGGTGGAAGGCAGAAGGGATTTTAAGTATTCCCATCAAGATTTTATGTCTCCAATTTTTGACTTTCGAGGTTGGAAGGGCGGAAATGTAAAAGTGTGGAACGCGGACTACGGAAAGATAGGTCAAGTGCGGAAATGATCATGGTGGTCATAGAAGGGATCTGTCATGGGAGGAATGAATGCCACACTGGTTTCTAAGCCTGAGAATGAAGGTTAAAGTGTGTGTTAATGTCCATGCCCTTTGTTTTGAAGGAGAATAGGTGTTCTTGAAGTAAAAATTTTAATTTATCGGCATTATGGGGTAAGGGGACGTTACATTTATTATACATATAAATTTTGGAGGTGTTCTTAAAAGTATCCCTGATCACTTGTTTAACAAATTCTAACTTTATATTATCAAGATATACAAAAGACAATGTTGTTCCTCCAAATGTATGTTAAATTGTTTGAAAACCATAGTTTTACCAGTCTAATACCATACATCCATAAGTCCTAATGCCCCTCCCTTGAGAGGGAAAACAAAGCATACAAATATTCATTACTAAATTGAAACAGAGAATCAAAAGAGTAAACTAAATCAAGCCAATATGCATGTTAGGTTCTATTATTAGTTGATGCTCCAAGGCCTACGACCAGACCTTTTTCATGGTTGTCATCCGAAAAACCAAAACAGGGATGAGCCTAAATGGAGGAGATAACAACATGCTCGAGAAATAACAGGCAGGCTCTATGGTCAACGTGGTTATGGAACTCCCCTATCCCCCACATCACCTCCTTGATTGACCACATTCTGCATGTCCACACATGAGCCTAGAACAAAGTATCCCATCGTAGGAGGATAAGGAACCCCCAACTCTTTCCCTATGGTGTCAATATTCATATATAGAAGGCGGGTATTTGCATAGAACTCCTTCTAGAATGCCATAGGAATGTCATCACCTCCCTCCTTCTCCTCTCTTTCAACCAAAATTTGACTCATTAATCCTTTAATGACCCAGTAAAGGGTGACAATATTCTCATATAGTCCCTTCCTTTCCCTCGTCAAGCAAGGATGTTGGATCCAACTTTCCAATGTTTCCTTGTCCAGTGAAGGATTACGGGCCAGAACCTCCCTCTGAACCCTATCTTCCAACATTTATAAATATGCCCTGGTAGACAGAGGAATGGAGGTCATGTAGTTCCAAGCTGCTTGCACAGCCCGAATTTGTTCACAACTTTCCCAACATTTCCTCAATCTATCACCCTTTTTTGAATTTTTGGTTGGTTCCATGGTGTTGTCTTCAAAATCCCAGTCAGTGAATGCATCTATAACCCCCCCTACTTCCTCTACTATCCCTCTTTATCATTCACTCTTACTCTCTTCTTTGAGAAATACCCTACTACCTTCCTTAATAACCATTCCATACCAATGTCGAGTATTTAACAAAATGGAATAAGGGGTTTCCATAAATTGTGAATTGACCTTCCTATCCTGGTGCATTATTCTAGTATAATCTCCCTTCCTTTCCATAATTACCCTCACCCATATCCAGTCGAACACCGTACTGTCTCCTATGTCCATGATCGCTCATAACTACTCCCTTGTACAGTGTCAAATAAGTAAGATCACCCACACACTTACTCCCATCATGTTACAAGCCTACCCACCTTCCCTGGTAAAGAAATCTTTGTCACCATGCATCGTCCCTCCTGACATGCGAAGTGAACACCACGTACCCTCATCCCCTTGAGACACCTGCATACGAGAAAATTCCACCACTTGTTATACATGAGCTTAGATTTACAATTAAAAAAAATTCCATTCTAATTTGAAAATGATACATTATGTGAACATAGTTTAAGCAAGCAACTTTGCTACATAATGAAAAAACTGTGCATAAACATAGTAGAAAAATAAATAAATACACAACATAAATTAAGCATAGGGATATCATTGCAAAAAAACATTTCCTGGTAAAAGAACATTCCAAGACTATATTAATGGGAAGAAGAACGATTTACAAAGTTTGGTTACAGAAAAATATACTCTTCTTGCACCCTAATGTTGGTGGTAGAAAGGGTTTAAAATGTACATTTATTGAGATCATGTGAATATGATCTTTAATGAATATTAAATAAGACAATATCGATACAAGGTACATTATGAATTTTTTTGAGTGATGGGTGTTTGAAGAATTATTGTTTGAGGTTACTTAAAGATTTATCGATACACAAAGTCCGGTGAATTTTCCTTTGAAAGTTCAACTCCAAAACTTGAGAATTAAGCAATGGATTTGAAAACTCGATGAAAGAAATCAATACAAAGGCAGTCGAGCTAGGGAAGGTTGACACAAGGGAACAATTTCATGGTTTAAACAATATTATTGGGACAATATGTTAGAATGATAATCCAACTCATTAGTCCCTAATTACACTACTTAGTCATTTTTATTTCTTTTTAACCTTTAATACACTATGTGGTGGACTAGGGGGGATTAGTTGGACAAATGCCTAGTCAAATTGGGGCTTTCACACCCACATGAGCATTCCAGCTCACTAAAACAGCCACATATGTTCCCCCATCATTGTTGGTGTGCTCCCATTCATTGAATGTGGACATCTAGGTTGACTTGGGGCGCTAGAGTGGGATTTTGGCCAATTTTGTCTTGATTTGGTGCATTAAATATTGCATTGAGACTCTAAGCCACCCAATTTTCCACACCCACATTTTCCAAGGTGTAATAATTGACCCACATCACTTCATCCATTCCCAGTCAGTAATTCCTGGTTATTTGGGCTGATTTGGGGCTTGATTGGCCCACCTAGGGGGGTTTGATGCGATTTTGGTGATTTTGACTTGTATGCTCACAATTGGATTCCAAAGCCTCACGAAACTCCTATGTTATATTATATACATAATAATAACATGTATCATGGTTAGACAGTCCAAAAATTATCTTGTTCCAGTTCACATTGTGTGTGTAATTTTCCTTTCAATTGATGGTTTTTTGCCAGTTTTGCACCAAATTTGATTTGTGAGCTTCACTAATGCTCCTAGATTCTCCTGTGGTTTGAATTTATCACATGCTATCAAATCCTGTTGGATATTTTTGACTTGCAGATCAATTCAGAGTGATTTGAGTTGCATTTTTAGTGGAGTTCTAGATAAAATCAAATTGTGTTTTTGCAGAACATTCAGCAATTTCTTCATCATCAGTGCAGGAAGAAATGGATGATACCCACATCATGATAACACCCTTCAATTTATTTTATTGGAAGGTAGCTATGGTGATTTAGCTGAGATCCAAAGGGCTTTACCGAGTTACCATGGGCACTTAGGTGGAACCAAATTCTATTGTTGAGAAATCCAAGTACTTAAACTGATTGGATAAGGCATTTGTATTGTTTTGTATCAGCATCTCAAGAAATCTATTGTTCCTATTGACAGTTTTACAACACCCAATGAGGTCTCGGTAAAACTAGAGACATTGTTTGGGAAAATTGATGAACTACGTGGTCACCAGCTTGAGAATGAGCTTATCAGCTTGAGCCCAGCACACTATGACACTATCCAGGACTTCTTCACCAAGTTTAAGTCACTTGTGTTGCATTTGAAGCAATGTGGCATTGAAAATAAATAGGACCAGTTGATTTTATCTATACTTTCGAAGTTGGGGCCAGAGTTGTCAGTTTTTGTAAGTACATTCCACTCTGGCAAGTTAACACTTCGAAACTAGCAAATGCCCAGTCTAGCAAACTTCATGGAGTCACTCACTCAGGATAAATATAGGCTTGTCCAAACGGGCACCATCAATACCAAGGATCAAGCACTAGCAGTGGGAATTTCTAATTCCTCAAAGGGAAATCCCAAGTCCAAAAATTTGAAGCTTCCAGAGAAGAAGAAAAACCTAGAAAAACCCAAATCCAGTGATGCAAGTTCTAATCCTTCCAAGGAGAAGGACAAGAAGGGAACAGAGAAGGCCAAATGCACCTATTGCCACAAGGGATGGAATCCAGAGAGCTCATGCATGAAAAATAACATTGACACCATGGCATAACTGTTGGAGAAGAACAACATTCCAATCCCTGGCCACGCAAGGAAGAAGGATGGAAACTCCAGTTTAAATGAGAGCAAGGATAAATGTCATGCTTTGGTAGCAGGTACCTCTAACTCTTCATATTTTGTCATTGATTGAGGTGCTTCCAGGCATATGGTGGAAAAGAGAGAGCTCTTCTCCTCCATGAGTTTGAATGTTGGCCCAGCAGTTCGAATGGGGGGCAATTCATAACTCCAGACCAAGGGGATTGGGTGGATTGATTTAGAGCATAGATAATTTAGTGATGTATTGTATGTACTAGATCTTGCAGAAAATTGTATGTTAGTCTATTAGATGACCCATACAAAAGATCCAAAGAGAGTGACCTTCACTCCAGACATGGTAGAGATTACGTAGATCTTAACAGACCAAGTCATTGCAATTGGGTATGCAGATCACCATGAGAGGATGTACAAGTTCTCTAATTTCCTCCCCACTTCCAATAACCAAGCACTTCTCTCACATGCCAATGAGGTTTTGAAGCTATGGCATGAGAGGTTTGGTCACATGAACTACAAGTAATTTTAGGCATTGCACAGAGATGAGATGGTGGAAGGGATTCTACAAATCAGATCATCAAATGGAGCATGCATTGGGTGCATAGTTGGAAAGCATCCTGAGCAAAGTTATGAGAAGGGGAAAGCAAGGAGAGAAACCCAACCACTTGGGTTAGAGAATTCAAAATTGATTGGTCCATTTCCCACTCCATCATATGGTGGATCAAGGTATGTGCTTACATTCATAGATGATTACTCTCAATTTTGTTGGGCGCACTTCCTTAAATTGAAGTCTGAGGTCTTTGAACACTTGAAGATTTGGAAGGCATTGGTAGAAAATCAGAATGGGAATAATATTAAGGTCCTTAGGACTGATAATGGGAAGGAGTATGTTAACAATAAACTACATCAACTTTGTGAGGAGAGTGGCATCCAAATGCAACACTCAACTCCCTACATACAACAACAAAATGGTGTGGTTGAGAGAAAGAATAGGTCACTCAAGGAGATGGCCACTTGCATGATAGAAGAAAGGGATATGAGTTACAAGATATGGGATGAAGCCATTACTTGTTCTGCTCACATAAAAAAATAGATCCTTTCACAAATCATTAAAATGAATGACACCTTACAAGACATGGTTTGGTCAAAAGCCAAATGTCTCAAATTTCAGAATTTTTGTGGACTAGAGCATGGGATAGAATTCCCTCTGAAAAGAGGAAAGCCTTGCAACCACAAATCAAGGAGTGCATTATGGTTGGGTATGGTGAAGAAACCAATTTTTACAAGCTCTTTGAAACCTCCACTTGCAATACATTTGTTGAGAGAAGCGTGAAATTTGAAGAAGATACAATTCCTGATTTCGAGCTTGCACTGGGAGAGTGCTCCTCTCCTCAACCATTTGAAGTTGTAAGTGATGATACATGCTCTATTTTTTCTGGTATGTCTGATATAAATGTTAGTGAAAATGATACTGTTGTATATGACTCACCATCTAGGCCCAAGTGCGCTGAAAAATTTGTACAAGCAGCTGGGGAATTGGTAGGAAATCCCCATGAGCCTAGGAAGACTAGATCACAAACTAGTAGAGCTTCCTTTGCAAGTGATAGTGCTCTTGTTGAGAACTGTTATATGATGATTGGGTCTGATCCTAATACATATTAGCAATCTTGTAATGACCCTATATGTAAATCAACAATGGAATATGAATTCCAATCGCTCCAAGAGAACAATACATGGGAATTGGTTCCCCTTCCTCCCAAGAGGAAGGCTTGTTCAATGCAAATGGGTTTTCCGGAACAAAATTTATGCTGATGGTTATGATATAAAACATAAGGCAATATTATTTTCTAATGGATATTCTTAGGTCCATGGTTTTTATTACACAAAGACCTTTGCACCGGTTGCAAAGATGGACTCAATTAGACTAGTTCTAGCGCTGGAAGCTAGTAAAGGTTGGGAAGTTCACCACATGGATGTTAAGAGTGATATATTACATGGTGAGATACAGGAAGAGATATATATGCAGAATACTAAAGGCTTCCAAGAGGATACTTCATTGGTATGTAGGTTGAAGAAATCATTGTATGGAATCAAGCAAGCCTCCAGGGCTTGGTATGCAAAAATGGATGTGTTTTTGCTCTCCATTGGTTTCACTAGATGCAAATCAGACCCTAAGGTGTATTTTCAGCAACATGATGGTAATTTGCAATTCAATTTTTTTTATGTTTATTATCTCCTCATTACAGGTATCTGCACCAATTCAATTGGCCAAATCAAGTCATCTTTGCATAGTGAATTTGGAAATTGAGAAAAATAAAAGGGGCATCAATATGAGTCGACCACGGTATGATTCAGACTTGATCAATAATTTTAACATGTATTAGTGTAAGGAATCCAAGTATCCCTTTCTTTCTGGTATTAAAATGCATGAATTTGGCAATTCTCCATTGGTGGATATTACACTCTACAGGCAACTAGTGGGAAGCTTATTCTATCTCACTCACACATGACCTAACTTTTATTATGCTATAAGTGATGTAGCAAGACATATGCACAGGCCACATGATCTCCATTAGAGAGAAGCAAAAATAATTCTTCAGTATGTCCAGGGAACCAAGAATTTTGGGGTGCACTACACAACTAGTTCCTCACTTCAACTAGTTGGATTTTCTGATTCAGATTGGGCTAGAGATCCCACTGACAGAAAGTCAACTTCAGGTTTTGTATTTATGTTTGCTGAAGATCCCATTTTTTGGTAAAGTAATAAACAACACACCATTTCACTTTCATCGACAGAGGTCGAGTACAGGGCAGCAATCAATGTTGCTACATAGTGTGTTTGGTTGCAGGGAATTCTCTGAGTATTTGGTGTCACAATTGATTCTCTAACCAAAATTTGGGTGGACAATCAAAGTGCCATCAAAATATATACTGATCTAGTATAGAGACAGAGGACAAAACATATTGAGATACACATGCATTACATTCGAGGCTTAGTGCATGATAGGGTGATCTCACTGCAGTATTTCCCATCCATCGAGCAAACTACTGATATTTTTACCAAGGCTTTCACAAAGAATAGATTCACCTACCTGAGATATTTGCTTGGGGTGAGTGAAGGATGGTAGTTTTCTGTTAATTATTGTAGGTCCAGCCCCATGTCCATTTTTTAGGGAAGGTTTTTTCCCATGAGGTTTTCCTTCTTTTCCTCGGTTCATATGGACAAATAAATTGTAATTTTTAAATTATGTATTTGAGGTGACTTGAGCCATTGTTTCCAAGGCCTCCATAATTTTGTGATATGTACTTAGTTTTTGGATTAAGGCAGGGTGTTAGAATAGTAATCCAACTCATTAGTCCCTAATTATACTACTTAGTCAATTTTATTTCTTTTTAAGCTTTAATACACTAGGTGGTGGACTAGGGGGGCTTAGTTGGACAAATGCCTAGTAAAATTGGGGATTTCACACCCATATGAGCATTCTATCTCAGTCAACCAGCCACATATGCACTCTCATCATTTCTGGTGTGCTTCCATTCATTGAATGTGGACAACTAGGTTGACTTGGAGCCCTAGAGTGGGATTTGGACCAATTTTGGCTTGATTTGGTGCATTAAATGTTGCATTGAGACTCTAAACCACCCAGTTTTCCACACCCACACTGTCCAAGGTGTAATCATAAACCCACATCACTTCATCCAAGCCCATTCAGCAATTCGTAGTTGTTTGGGATGATTTGGGGCTTGATTGGCCCACCTAGGGGGTTTGATGCCATTTTGGCAATTTTGACTGGTATGCTCACAATTGGATTCCAAAGCCTCATGAAACTCCTATTTTATATTATATACTTGATAATAACATTTTTCATGGTTATAAAGTCCAAAAATTATCTTGTTCCAGTTCACATTGTGTGAGTAATTTGCCTTTCAATTGATGGTTTTTTGCCAATTTTGCACCAAATTTGATTTGTGAGATTCACTAACACTCGTAGATTCTCCTGTGGTTTGATTTTCTCACACAAGATACGAGGCCAAAAACACATTACAACTTCAATCTTAAGTGTTACTCTTCCCCATCCATATTCGGCCATAAATTTCAATAAGGGGGCCCATACGTTTTACCTTTGAAGGTGAAATCTAATGGGAATTGTTGTGGGAACTACAGGTCAATGTTTCAAAAAATTACTATTTTACACCTTGAATAAAAAGGGTACTACCAATAGAACCACTTTTTTATCTTAGGGTTGGTTTTAAGGTTTTTGTTCCAATGGTAGCAATTGTTAGGGCCACAGTTTTAAAAAAACTATAATTTTAAGCTAGAAAAATGGTGTTATTGGTAGCATCAATTTATTTTTTAAAAGGTAGATTTTAAGATTTGGTTACAATGATACCAATTGTTAATTTCATGGTTTCAAACAAGTTTTAGAGTTTAACCATGAAAAAAAATTGGTGCTACTAGTACCAACTGTTCAAACCATAGTTATCACAAGGTTGTAATCTTACCTTTGAAGAAACATAGTGATTTTGGGAGCACTATTTCCAAAATGGAGTAAAAACAACCACTAAATGTGGCCTATATAAAATGACAATTATGGACGATTCTCATCAAGTGGTAATTTTGATTTTCATTGTGCAAGCTATTATGAATTGCATCATGGTCCAAGTGGGATTTCAATGTGGGTTAATTACTCATTCTGAGTTTATGTTATCTCTTTGTTCTAGTTCTAATGTTTTCAGGCTCTTAGCTTTTAGTAGCTATGAGCTTCAAAGGGATCTCCCCTCCCTTAATTCTTAGTTTGTGCTCCTATCTATCTATTTGCCCTGGTTTCTTTGTTATCTTTGAGGATGACAACACATCACCATTGCAACAAGGAGTGTTTTGTCCCTTATGAGTTAGGGGAATTTATGAAAGAGCTTAAGTAGTGTATGTAGGGTGGGGAAAATTCTAATGTAATGTCAATAATGCTAGGATTGTGTGGGATCAATGGAAAACAAAATTTGACCTAAACAATAAAAAATCAATCCAATGAGAGAAAATTGGGCATAACCAGACATGTAGTGGATTCGAGAGATTTGTAAAAAGAAGGTAATGCATTTGTAGGAGTTTAATGCAACACAAATTTAGAGGTTTCTATCCAAATTGTCTTGATAAAATGGCTCGTGGATTACGTCATGTCCCATCTCAGTATCCTAGAAAGTATGGTAAATCATTTCCTCTCATTTGGAGTCTTCTATCTGAATAGAATTTACATGGGCCTCTGAAGATCCTTTGCAAATATTTGTGTAACAATGTAATGTTTTGCAACGCATAAATGTCAATGAATAGAATTGCAAGGTTTAAAAGGAAAAATTTATAAATAAATGTCGATCAAGAAAATAATTACAGAGTTTAAGAGTAAAAAGCTATAAATAAATGTCAAACAAGTGAAATTAGCAACAAAGCTCTTATACCTGCCTTAAGAAATGGTTTAATATAATAATTTTAAAATGTTTTAATTTAGTAGTTTTACATACCTAGGTTTAATTTAATAATTTAAAAATGTTATAATTTAATAGTCATTTATAACCCAAATTTGATCTCATAAGTTAGAAATGTTTTGATCTATAGTTATATATAGGCCAAAGTTAAAGTTAAAGTTTGACATGAAAATAATTGGATAATAATTAAGAAGTCATAAGAAAATCTCATTATCATTTAAAAAAATCAAAATTGTACAGAGATTTTATAAAATTTACATTTATTTACTAACAAAATTTTACCAAAATAAAATACATTTTTTCTATTAACAATAAAAAGGCTAAATAAATTATTAAACTGTGGTAAATCTCCAGTATAATGTCAACTAATTAAAATATTTTTTTTGACAAAAGAAATTATGGGTCATTTTATAGAGATAGTGGTTAAACCACTAAAAGAGAGTACAAATTATGGGATAAATCTTACCAGAGTTGAGATATCTAGAATATTTCAAAACTTCCGATTCAATCAACTACTTAAGAAATCTATCTATGAAGGAGCTGAGTTATAAACTAAGTACTGTAATTTTTTTTCCACTTAGGGTGGGATAACTTGGAATCTATGTTGATTGACATATAGCTCATTAATCTGCAAGTTGATCACCTTATTTGCTGCTTGATCGGCCTTGACATTCATCTCATGTAGAATATGAAAGAATTCAAGATGCCGAAAGGTTTTAGAAATGGATTGGATTCTTGTGCTCAATCTAGATAATCTTAAATCTATTCCTTGGTTTTTACCATTCATAGCTTGAATTATTAGTTGTGAATCTCCTATCACGGTTGCTTTCTCCACTCCAAGATTTTCCAATCGTTTAAGTCCTTGCAAGAGTCCATATGCTCCAACCATATTGTTTGTATCCTTTCCAATATTCCAGTAGCATTCATATCCATTATTCCCTTAGGGTGATATATATGATGATTCCTCTTCCTCTAGCTATCCCTAGATTCCCTTTTGAAGCCCCATCGAAAAATAGTTTAAATAGTTTCCTTTCCTTCATCCAAATTTCCATCTGATATTGATCCTTTCTTATTTCCCAAAATTCAAGCTGATGTTTGGCTTTAACTTCATCTATATCTACAATGTTGAGATTGTTTAACCAGTTTGACTCTTTGATTGTTAGATCAATCATATTCTTAGGTAGACGAGATTCTCTAAGAGTTTCTCCCATAAGAACTTGAGTTTTTATAGCAACCTGCAGTGGTCCTTGATATTTGTCATTAAATATCCGCTAGTTACGCTCTTTTCGGATGTTCCACATTAATATTTTTGGTAGCATTAACCAATAGAATTTGAATCATGCTTCTTGATTGAGAGAGCCTTCATAATTTTTTTCCCAGCATAAAAAAAACTTGTTGAATACTTGCTGGCATATCTGGTTTACCAAACTACGAGAATACCATTATCTCCCAGACATTTCAGGTGAAGGAACAATTTAGAAATAAATGTTGGCTTGTTTCTTTGCTTAACTTTGCAAAGTGGGAAATGGAACGGGCCTGTGAATCCTCTTCTTTCCAGATTCTTGTCGGTTAGGATGCTTCCATGCATAAGAGTCTAGATGAACAGATCAACTTTAGAAAGGCTTCTATAATTCCAATTTTTTTCCAAATCAGTGGATTATTGGGGATGTTTAGAATTGTTGAGAAGATAAAATATCCTTGTGCATCTATGTGTTGCCCAGATCGCTCCCCCAACCATGCTTGTCGTTGGTTTTTCTTGTCATATGGGTCGATCCCGATAACAAGGAGGGAAATAATTTCTTGTCCTCTTTTAGTTCTTCTGGGAAATCAGGAAGGGACCATCCTATCCAGTGATAATGTGGGGTCAGTTCCTAGCTCAATATATCCCACAGATAATTAATTCCATAATTGTCAGTCCAACTTTTGAAATTGTAAAGAGTAGAATAGAAATTAAGAGGCGACTTCCCCATAATTGAATCATTCCAGATTCTCACATAATTTCGATTTCTTGGGATCCCGTACAATTCTTCTTTGAATATGATCAGATCTTTCTTACATAGCGTGAAGATTGGAGAGCATTGCTTCAATGTAGGTTCATTTTCCAGGCACCGCATCCTAGATCCAGTGAAATATTTGTGCCAAATAACCTGACTACTCCATGACGATTTTTTTTTCAAAGAGATTCCACAAAAATTTTGCTCCAACTACCATATTTTGAAAATTTAGATCTCTTACATGGATACCTCCTTCCATCCATGGCATTTTTATTTTTTTCAAGCTTATGAGAGCGAATTCTTTATTTTTGTTGTTTCTCCCACCTTGCCAGAGGAAATTTTGCAACAATCCTTTGATTTTGGTGAGTATTCCATTAGGATCCAGCATCATGGAACATTGATATAGATGATTGATCCAAATGGAGATCAGTGGCCACCCACCTATTCCACTGTTTCAAAACAATTGTCCATTGTGGCAGTTTCCTAGTTATTTTTCTATAGTTTTTCAAGTCCTAAACTTCCAGGGCCATTTTGAGGCCCTAAACGATGTTTTTTGGAGATTCGGGGCCAAATGGTTACCATCAGCATGCATTTGGCTGACCAAACGTTGTAAATCTTAGATAGACCTTTCCAACGAGCTTTCCAACGCCCAAATTGGAGATCTTATGCAAAAGTTATGACCCCGGGAAGTTGACTGTTCAACTTACCACCTTGGGGCCACAAACTTTATGACGGTTCATCTTCTAGGGTTACGTTTTGGACTTTTGGGGTTATCACCTCATTATTATTATAAATAGGCCCCTTTGGACTCATTTTGTATTCATATTGGCATGGATGAGCGTAGCAGCCACATCTCTTTTCAGAGATAGCTATCACCATTCTAGCAATTGTATTACACTCTATTCTATTTCGGCCATTTAATAGAATATGGGTTTACTGTATCTTTGTTATCTTTGCAAAATGTCTGTGATTATGATTATGTAAATGTTCTTTCATTTCGTTCACGCATAAATCCAGATCAATGATAACTGCTCAGAATTGACTTTACCATTACCACTTTACATGCTAAGTTTAACCAGACCAACCCCCATGCCAAGATTTGTTTCCTAATTTTTTCTATCAGGGGGTTCCAATACGATGTTCTAGGTTTTCTTTTCAAAATTGGCACTCCCAGATAGTTGAATGATTCCCAGTTCTTGGCTCCTTCTATTCCCATGATACGAGAAATTTCAATCATATGTCTCGGGTTTATGTTCCAGCTATAAATTAGGCTTGTCCTTATATTTAATTTGCTACCCGAGGCTTGACAATAACTATCCAGCTCATTCTTGAATCTTCTTGCAATGTGAAGGCTTGGCCCTCCTAAGAAAATCATGTCATCTGCAAATTGGGTGTGATTGATATCTTTTCTTCCATGAGCCAATCTGATACCAATTATCTCTTGATCCTTTCTAGCTTTCTCAAGTTGTAGGCTAAGCATTGAAGCTTGAATTGCATAGAGCAAGGGAGACGCAGGGAATCCTTGCCTTAATCCTCAAGTAGCTTGGAAGAAAGGAGCTTCTCTTCCGTTGACGAGAGGCGCTATCCATGGTTTACTTATGCATTCTTTAACCCACCAGACAAATCTGGGATCAAACCCATACCTTATCATCACCTAAAGCATGAAGGAATGGCATACTCTGTCAAATGCATTTGATAGATCAAATTTCAACACCATGCCTCTTTCATGGTTCTTTAGGATGGAATGAATAACTTCTTGTACCAATATGATGTTGTCCTAGATTTTCCTGCCTTTGATGAATCCTCCTTGATTCTCTAGGATGATTCGAGGAAGGATGTATTTTAGCCTCTTAGCCATGATTTTGGTAATTATTTTGTAACCAATGTTACACAAAGAGATGGGCCTGAATCTATCAAAGGAGACTGCATCTTTCTCTTTTGGGATTAGTGCTAGGAAGGTTGAGTTTGGCTTCCACCAATTTTTTCACTTTGTTGAGATTTTACCACCATCTTTAGCAAATCCTTATGGATTATTTCCCAGCATATCTTAATGAAGTTAGCATTAGATCCATCTGGTCCAGGTGCCTTATCATCTTCCATGTCATCTACATCCTCCTTTAGTTCTTCTACCTTGATCCTTTTGGCTAGATTTATATTATCCTTTTCCTTGACCAACTTAGGAACTAATTCCAATAACACTGTGGAATTCATCATAGGATCAATCGAGTAGTTGGTACTAAAATATCTAGTGGCTTCCTCTTTAATTTGGTCAAATTCAGTGATAACATTATCTTGAAGATGGATCTCTTGTACTATTTTATAGTGTTTCCTTGCCTCTGCTTGTTTATGGAAATAAGCAGTATTCTGATCTCTGGCTTTAAGCCAAAGAGTTCTTGACTTTTGTCTACATATCTTTTATTCTTGCCTACATGCATCTTGTAGATCGTGACGTAGAGATATTTCCTTTTCTATTTCTTCTTTTGTAATCGGTGTTGCTTCCATTATAAGCTGATGTTCCTCTAATGAAAGAAGAGCTTTGGCTTTATTTTGTGAAGGTGTCAAAATAGTCTTGGTCCATTTCTTGAGATATTTTTTGGTCCTTCTCAACTTTTCTTCCCACACATAGGAGGTTGAACGAGACATAGGAACAAACCAAGTTTTGGTTATTAATCCCATGAAATCTTAATGATTAGCCCATAGAGGACTAAAACGAAATGGAATTGGTCCAAGATTATGTTCATTTTTTATCTCCAAGATAATAGATTTATGATCTGAGCCCTCGAATGGCATAATCTTGGAATTGATATTTAATCCTAAAAGGAGAAATGAGTCTTGAATAAGAAATATGTCAAGTCTAGCAGAAATGTGACCTGGACCCAGTCTCTTGTTGGTTCAGGTAAACTTCCCTTTGGAAGGGATGACATCAGAGAGCTCCCAATCTAGAATGAGATCGTCCACATGTTCCCTAATAGGATCTCTAACTAGAGAACCTCGCCTTTTCTCATCTTGATTTACAATAACATTTAGATCACCAGCTAGAATGATGTTTTCCAACAAAGTGTTGTTCCTGACTTCATTCAAACAGTTCCAACAATCTTTCTTTTTTTTTAAATATGTTAGGAACATAAATATTGAAAAGGCTTACCTGGATATTAGTTTCTTTGTGCAGGAGCTTGGTATAGATCCAGTGGGTGTATTGCTTGGTATCCATGAGCTCAAATTTCTGCTCATCCCACAACGTTCCAATTCCTCTGGAGGCTCCCCTTGAGCTAACTGCAAGTCCTCCACCTTTTTTCCAATTTTTTTTACTTATTTGAAGAAATTTATCTTTCTCCATCTTTGTCTCCTGGATTAGTAGCAGATCTGGTTGGTATACTGGGATTAGAGCTCTCATAGCATCTTCCTTAGCTTTTCTTCCTAGACCTCTATAGTTCCAAGAGAGTACCTTTATTACTTACTCTTGGTAGCAGAAGAAATCCCTTTCTAGGATTGTCCTTGCTGTCGGGTATTCCTTGGATTTTGGAGGATTTTTTCCAAGGTTGGTTGGGATACTTGGAGCTTGTCTTTGTATGTGGCTTGCTCCCTTATTTCTTTGGTCGATTTCCTTCCTCTTTCTTTTTTCTTATCTGTTAAGGTCATTTCAATTTCTCCTTTCTCTTCTTCCTCCTCATCAGAGTCAGTAACCTCTTGGTTTCCTCGTTCCTTTGAATCTGATGCTCATGGATCTGGGCGAGCCAAGGGTTTGATTTCTTTCTCGAATTCACTCATTGAAGTAGTCCCTTTTCCTAATTCTATGTTTTCATTGGAGTTGGTTTCTTCTATAATAGTCAGGGGTTCAAAACTATTCTCATTGTCCTTCTGTAAGACATGGCTTTCCTCCATTGGAGTTTTCTTTGGCATATTCTTATTCGTCTCCTTTCTTGGAGGCTACCCGCCCTTTTGATTCGTTTTGGTCTTCTTTGCCGCTTGCCATCCATCTTCCTTTTCTTGTCTATCTTCTTATTTCTGGGGACAATTGCGAATGAAATGCCCATATTCATGGTATCCTCTGCACTTGAAAGGTAGATGTTCATAATCCAACTTTTGATAGTGGTACCAGGTTCCTACTGTTATTGTGATTGCCTATGGTAAACCGGCTTCAAGATCCACCTCCACGCAGATCCTTACGCATGCATAATGATCTTTAGGGATTTCCATGTCGATAAATCTTCCCAAGGCATTCTGAATTTTTTTGAGTGATTCTAGATTCCAACAATGCATTGGTAGGCTTGGGAGCCTAAACCAGAATGGTACAACTTTAGGTATGTCTGCTTCTGGATCGAAATCTGGCGTCCATCTATTGAGATAGAGACCTTGCGGACCGATGAAGTATGGGTCGTTTCGAAAGATTAGATCCTTATTTAATTTTGATTCGAAATCAAACAAGAAGTAGCCTTGACCCAAAGAATACGAGGTTGCATTTTGATTAATCAGAGGCCTCCAATTCTTCTGTACCTAGCTCTCGGTGGTTTTGGGAGATAGCCATAGTCCGGTAAATTATCCTATCAATGTCCGATCAACTAAGGAAAGTGCCACTCAGATGGTGTCCTCCGGAGGCAAGGCTACTACAAGAATATCCTCGATCCTCTTAACGAACTTCGACAGAGCTATGTTGGTTGTCTTCTTTCTCTGAGCAACAACTAGTCTTGTAAATTCATCTTTTTTTTCAGATGGGATTGGCGGAGGGGTCCCCAATCCATCTTCTCCTGGCATCTTAAGCTCCAGTGATCAGGTCCTGTTCATGGTTCGAATATTTTTTTAGAAAAACAAAACAATCTTTAGTTTCATTAATATGTTAGTTTATGAAATGTGAAAAAAACTTAATTGAATATCAAAATAAAAATTTGAAAATTTTACTTTAAAATTTTTATCCAATAAATTTATATTAAAAAATGTTATAATATGTTAAAGTTTTTATATATATTAAAAAAATATTATATCTAAATAAAACTTCTAAATATTGTTATAGCTATATTCATTGATTGTGATGTGATTATCACAAGATTAGTTATTATGGCTATTTTAATAAACAATACACTTGACATTATTAAATTTTATTTCTTAACTTTTATAAAAAAACATTATAATATATTGATGTGTATATATATTTAAAAAAAGCTTATTATATTTAAATAAAAGTTGTATATATTGATATAGTTATAGTCAATCACTTTGATGTGATTATCCCATCTATTAAGATTAATCATTATTACTATTTTAATAAACAAGACACTTGGCATTGTTATATATATATTTATATTTTAAATATTTTTTATATTTAACAATTTTATTTATATTAGAGAAAATTAGTCAAATAATAAAAATGAACCAATCATAAAATACAAAAGTAAATTTTAAAAAATAAAAATGAAATAATTTTAATTTTAAAATATTAATTTAATGTATAAATTTTATAAAAAATATAATTTTTTTTTTTTAAATATGTAAATTAATTAAAGTCAAAACTATTATTTAACTAAATGATAACTATATATCTACTTAACAAATATAATAAAAAGCCAAACAACTAGTATATCACTCCTCTTTAATTATGTTTTAATATGCTTTTGCTCCAACAATATGTAATGTGTTATGCCTACCATTATACAATGTGTTTTTTTGGATGGTAAGCTTGAGTATATCACTCCCTTTTTAATTATGTATTTAAAATGTTTTTGCTCCAACAATGTGTAAAGTGATATATATACCATTATACAATATGTTTTTCTGGTATTACAAGATTTTTAAGCAAAACTTAATTCTATTTTGAGTCAAGCGGATATTTACATAATTTTATCTAACTTTTGGTGCCACCACAACTTCTTTATTCTTTATTTTTAATATAAAGTTTATTTATACTTAAAATAAAATAAATTTGATAATAATAAAAAAATAATTTATTTTACCCTTACAAATATAAACCTTTTTTCTAACAATAAATCCTTTTCCAAAATTTGAATATAAAATTTCAAGAACAATAAGCCAATATTTGGTCGAGGTCATACGGAGATAGCAATATAGACAAGAGAGCCGGGTTATCCATTCCGCAAATAAAGTTTGCAATTATTATAAATATCTCCTTTTTAAACGAAGCCGACATCGCATGAAATAAATATATATTTTAGGTCCTTTTATCCAAAGTTTAATTTTTTTAATGTTTTTATATTTTGGGTGGAATTTTTATTTGAGGATGTATTTGAAAGAGCAATTTTTTACTCGAGAATTGATAGTTGTATTCAGTTTTGGAATTTCAAATTTTCTTGGTATAATTTAAAATATGATAATATATATATATATTTAATTTAAAATATGATAATATATATATATATATATATTCTTTTATATTTTAGACAAATTTATGTTTGTAATTTTAAATTTTAAGTTTAAACAAGTTTAAAATATTAATTTTTTTATGTTATTTGTAAATATAATCATCACTATAAAATATGATTATCACTGTAAAATATTTTTACATTGTCTATAATTTTAATTTAAGGTCAAACTCAAACTTAATATAGATATATGAATCCTCCAAGTAAATTCATGCTTTACACATTGTTATTCTCTTGTTCAATAAAAAACAATGATGAAATAAAAGGAAACACACACAACTTCTCAGCATGGTGGATCTTTTCAGGCTCACCTTTCAGTATCATACAATAAGAATTGTCAATATTATAGACTTGACATTGTTGTTGGTTTTGGCTCTGCATCCGAGATAGAGGGCCCATCCAAAAAGCTAAGCATAAATTAGGTGAAACTCGATGACACAATGTGTATTAAAATCTTATCATTTAAACGTGCATGTAATTACCCTTTCTAGAAAATGTGTGTATGCAATGCAATGCAATATAATCCTACAACAAAAAACGTCTTACACAACGTCAAATTCCAAGTGTCAAATACGTTCTATGAAACAAAAAAAAGTCTTACACAACGTCAAATTCCAAGCCTGGAGGTGGTCATTATAACCTAACGGTTAAGAACATATGTTTCTTCCTAAAAAATATACACTTCTATAAAATTTTAACAATTATATCACTTCGTAAAAAACGTCCCTTATTACACAAAAAAAATTCTATACACCAAATTATTATTATTGTTGTTATAAAAATTAAAGTAACCATTATATTTTTCTTATATTATATTCTTGTGATCACTATTATATAATTGATAGTGACATTCTTGTCATTTATAATTCAAGTCCTTGGAATTTAAATCCAAAAGTTGTTTAATTATTAAACTTTTATGCGAAAAATTGAAGTGGTCATATATTCTTCTTAACGTGGTCAAATTATTTAAATATTAAACTTCTTATGTGAAAAATTGAAGTTGTCATTATTATTATATTATTCTTAATGTGGTCATTATACTCTTCTTGTCGATATTTATATGATTGATGTTCCACATTTTTGTCTTTTATAATTGAAGTCTTTGGAATTTTTATCCAAAGTATAGAAGATACTTCGTCAAGTTAAATTATATAATTGAAATGGCTTTCATATTTAAAAAAATAATTATTTAATTAATAAACTTGTGCAAAAAATTGAAGTGGTCATTATATATTTTTTATGTCGTCGTTATATTCCTCTTGTCGATATTTATATGATTGATTGTCCACATTCTTGTCCTTTTATAATTGAAGTCGTCATATAACATTCTAGTCAAGTTAATGATGATTTGGTTTCTATATTTTAAAGGAACTATATAATTTTTAATTTATATTTTTTTAAATAATTATTTAATTATTAAGCTTTTGGATATGTGAAATAAAAAAAACCAATATATTAATATAAATCTAAAATATTTAACAACTAAACCATTCCTATATTTTATTTGTTAATTGACATAACTTTATTAAATTTTAAAATAACATATTCATATAGGTAGAATGGAAGATTCCTTAATTCTAGTTTTTATTTGTTAATTGACATAACTTTATTGAATTTTAAAATAACATAGGCATATAGGTAGAATGGAACATTCCTTAATTCAAAAACTTTGGTATATTCAAGTTAATACTAATTTTTAGTAATTTTTTATTTTTTTAATATTTTAAAGGTAAATTATAAATTTCGGCTATATTATATGTAATTAAAAAAAGTTAATTAAAAAAAGTTATTTTTGTTTAAATGGAAAATATTTCAAGATAAAAATAGATTATATAAATTTGAAGTATGTTTTGGAACAAATATGTTCATAAAAACAACAAAAATGAGTTACAAAAATGCTAGGCTATGACTTTGAAATTTTATACAAAAAATGAAAACAAACAATAGTGGAAGATGCACTTTCAAGGAAAGAACAAGACCTGGAGGCCTCACTTTGTGTTATTTCCAGTCTCTGAAAGAGAAAATTAAGGTTCAAGCAGTGGAGGCTCATGTAGAGCACCAACAAGAGGTTCTCCAACTATTGAAATACAACTTGGCTATAGCACAAAATGGAATGAAACAACAAGAAAATCAAAATCGTAGTGTTAATGGAAATTTGAAGTAGGGGATTGGCTATTAGAGCTACAACCATACAAATATATGTCCTGCTAAGTGTTTCCTTGAGGTTAAGGAAGTAGAATATTTTGGTCATATTGTATCTCATAAAGGTATAAAAGTGGAATATCCTGACAAAATTAAAACTATGATGGAACTGCCATTTCCCAAAATCTTGAAGAACCTTAATGGTCGAGATGGTTTAGCAACTGAGGTTTGTATTAGGAAATGTGACTCATGCTTCACTCAAAAGTTGGATTATGAAGGGGTTCCCTTTCACTACATCAAATGCCACAGGTATGGTCACCTCATGAAGTCTTGTCCTCTACCCTTTCGTTTTTTTATTGGAAGGACCCCACTTACGAATGCCTCGTCTCTAGAGTTGGATGTACATGGGGGTTTGGTTTCTTATCCGTCGGTGTCAAAGCCTTCTAGGGTTGTTTCTGGTCATGGGGAGACTTTTTCTTAGGTGGGGGATGAGTGTGACGAGATATCTAAGGCTTGTAACAGTTCTCTTCCCCTCGCTTCCCTTATTCCCTCTAGTCCTTCTTCAAGGGTTGTGAATGGTTTGGACCCAAGTTTGCTAGGTTTTGGGGTCTTAATGGACTAGAAGACTCCACTAATTAGTGAAGGTTGCGATACTTCGTGCAATTTGGGGATGGATGTTTCCTCTTCCAATGTGTGTGTTTCTGATAGAGACCTTGCAGTTGAAAACTATTATGTTTCAAGTTGTGTTCATTTCCTGAGCTAAAGTGTTTACAATGACCCGATGTCAACTTATGTTCCCATGAACTTGAGCCACTGTACAAATCTCGTTGATGTCACAAATGGGGCTTCAAATGACACATCTCATGGTGATTCCTAGTCTAGTCTATGGATGCCTAAGGATTGTAGTATGTCTAATTTAATCAAATCCTCCTTTGCAAATGGATTTGCTTTGACAATTGCTCTAGACCTTAGTTCATATCCGGTTCAATGTCTTTGGGGTTTTAAATATTCCCATAATTTGTTTTCAACATTTTTTGAACTTGTGGTTAGCCCACTAACTTTATTGGATAGTTGTTCTCAAATATTGGTTTCCATAGCCCCCAACGGTGTCTTGGTTTCCCCTGGGCGGAAGACAAGGTGTCTTGGTCGCTCTCAAATTTTCTCTTTCTCCGCGTGTCCTTCAATCTCTGGATCTCATCAAGTTGTTTCTCCTTTGGAGCACTCTCATTTTGGGGAGGCTGTTGTTCTATCTGAAGAGGATCTTTCCCTGTCAAATTCTTTCTTGATTTTTTATTTTGGACAGAAGATAGCATCTGCCATAGACCCTCGTAGATACTTTGTTATATCCAGAATTTATTTTTCCTCTGTGGGGTTCATGAATTTTTTTTGAGGAGCCACTCTCCCAAGTGCACTTACAGGATAAGGGGCCATAAATAATCTCTAGCTCATGCAGTCCTGGGCGTTCACGTTGGACGACAAAGAACTATAAAGGTATCTCTTAGAGCAAGGAAACCTTGTGGTTTTCCCTTGGGATGATAATTTTCAATGCTTTTTAAAGGGGTTTGGGACTAGCCCCTATGAATTAGTTCTATCATGAACGGTTGTAGATCTATTTCAACTTATGTTTTGATGTCATAAGTTTCAAAGACTTGGTGCTTCTTAGTTTTTACTTTGGGAAGGTTTTAACAATAGATATTTATGTTATGAAATGTTCTGTCAAAGGTTAGGGCTCAATTATAGTCTTTAGTGTTGCAAAAATACATATTTTTTTTATTGCACTCTCCATGAGGTATGATATGCTTCTAGTTATATGTAAGGCTTTTCTTGAGTGAATGTGGTTTTATTTTATATAATGAAATTGTGATTTATTTTTCAAGGAAAAAATGTCAAATAAAAACCAAATATTAATATAAATCTAAAATATCTAACAATTAAAAAACTCCTATCTTTAATGGTTAATTGACATAACTTTACTGAATTTTGAAAATCCCATTCACATGGGTAGAATGAAACATTCCTTAACCCAAGAATTTTGGCATATCAAATACTCTTGCACTGTTCTTCAAAAGTTTTCAAGGTAAGTTACAAATGTTGGCCATACTACATGCAATTTAGAAATGACATCCTTATCTAATAGGAAGACACTTTAAGTTAAGAATAGATCACGTAATTCTTGAGTAATCCTTGGAACAATTATATTCAGAAGAACAACAAAAACGAGTTATACAAATGCTAAGTTATGAATTTGAAATTATATAGAAAAAAATGAAAACAAAATGTGGTGGAAGATGCACTTTAAAGGAAAGAAGAAGAGATAGAGGGCTTACATTGTGCTATTTACATTCTCTAAAAGAGAAAGCTAAGGTTCAAGCAGGTGAGGTTCACATAGAGCGGCAACAAAAGGTTCCCAACTATTGAAAGACATCTTGGCTATAACACAAAATAAAATGAAACAATAAGAAAATTAACATCGTAGTGAATAAAAATTCAAAATAAGAGACTATATATTTTTAAAGCTACAACCATACAAATATATGTCCTTCTAAAATATATGTCCTTCTACGTGTGTCTTTGAGCTTAAGAAAGTAAAATATTTTGGTCATATATCCTTATATTTTATTCAACCTTAATTTTATATTTTGTTCTTGTGGGCGATATGATTGATGGCCCAAGACTTTGGTAGTTATATTCTTAATGGCGATATGATTGATGGTCCACATTCTTGTCTTTTATAATTGAAGTCGTTTGAAATTAAATGTAAAGTATATAACATTCTTGTCAAGTTAATGATGAATTGGATTCCATATTTTAAAGGAATTATATAATAGTTGCTTTATATATATGTTTTTAGAATTATTTAATTATAAAACTTTTGGATATGCTTAATTAAAAACCATATCTAAGAATACCTAACAATTAAACAACTCATATCTTTAATGATTTAGCGACATAACTTTATTGAATTTTGAAAAAATCCTATCTTTAATGGTTTCGTGACATACTTTATTGAATTTTGAAAAATCTTTCATATGGATGGCACTGCCAGGGTGTCTTTGATGTTATATCTCCCTGACAATCTACTTGGTTTCCCTCCCCATGGCATGGGCTGCTCATTATTCATACGAGCAAATCTTGGTCATTCTCAGTTGGACTAAAATAGCCAAGTAATTGATTACAAATAGGTCCTACTTTTTTTAATTTGGTTGGATTTTTAACTAATTTTATTGGCTTTTTGCGCTAAGAGAAGCCAAGTGCTCTCCAATCCAATATGGAGGAGATCAGTGCTCTCCAACCTAGTATGGGGAAGATCCTGTCACGTTATGGTTATGGTTATCGTAGCAGACATAAATAAAAAATATTAAAAAATGAAAAATGAAAAAATATAAATTATATATAGACTTAAATAATAATAAAAAATCAAAGTAACATAGATCTATTTGGTTATGGTAGCCGACATAAATAAAAAATATTAAAAATGAAAAATAAAAAAATATAAATTATATATAGACTTATATAAAAAAAATGAAAGTAACATAGATATATTTTAAACCCAGATCTATTAATCTATTAAGTACCTAGAGGATCCAAATGGTTAAAAAATGTAGACCTCAAGAAATTGGATACCTTTCGTTGCTTGATAGGTCCCACTTTAAAATAGATATATGCTAATAATAATTGAAATTATAACTTTTAATGGTTGACAATGTAGTATATCAAACTATAAAAATTCATTTACAATGTCAAAATCTCCATAATAAGAAGATTTTATTATCAAAATAATGAATTTTTATCTATTGATTATCTCAAACCTACATGTTGAAGAGGAATATTTACTGCACAAATATATTATTTCGTTTATATCTAGTGTGGAACATGCACAAACTACTGCAAAATGTAATAGCCAATTGGAATCTATAAATGCAATTCTTAGTTTAGCCAAAGTTATGCAAATTTGGGTAATGTAGTATCTTAGTTTTAATCCTTTGGAAGTATTGGACCAAATTGTATACCAATTGTAAATAAGTATTGTAAACAAAATGGAATAACCTATGTATAAATGATATAAATATTTTGTTTAGTGCAAAGTTTAAAGCCAAAGCCAACTAAGGAATGCCATGCATTTTCAATAAATATGCTTTATATGTATCATGAAGATAACTTGCCATGGTATTATAAAAAAATGTAAATATTATTTTGAAAATCAATATAGATTTCCAAGGCTTGTCATAAAAGAGCATGAGAAGGGCCATGAGTCCACTAGAGGGGAAGAGAAAAGGAGGTCCAAGTGGTTGACAAATAAAATAAAAATAAAATAAAAACATTTTAATATAAAAATTCGCCCACCTTTTTTTGGGTAACTCTTAAAATTCGCCATTGGGCTAAAATTCGCCCTTAAAATCATCCCTGGGTGTGAAGGCCTTGAAAACAACTCTCTCTTTTTTTTTCTTTTTTTTGTGAGTTTTGTATACATGGTGCATGTTCCACACAATTCAACCTCATTCATGACACTTGCACAAAGATATGAATCCAACCATAGACTTGCACATAATGGAACTCAAATCGATATTAAAAATAATGCAACAAAGAGAAAAGAAAATAAGTTGAATGAAAAAAATTGTGAAAAACAAACAAATCTAATTGATAATTATTTAATCTGGCCCATTGGGGTTATAGCAATTGGTAATGAGTAATTGAAATGATAAGTTGTAGATGAAAGATTGGAGTATTTCTAGCTATCAACAATGTTCAGTCTCTTCACATCAAGCTAGGGTGTGGTCCGAGTACTAACACGAGAGATGAACTGCTGGCCTTGTGGTCTCTTCTGTATTGGGCAAAAGTGTTGGGACTCCCCTCTCTGTATATTTTTGGAGATTCGTCAATGATAATCAACTAGGCTAATGGCAAGGCAGCTTTAGCTTGCCTTGCTTTAGATAACTGGTGTGAGGCCATTAGACAAATGATGCCAAATTTTCTCAGCCTAGACTTGCAACATGTATACAGAGACCACAATCAGAGTGCAGATGGCTTCTCCAAAGAGGCCCTGGTTTTGGGCTCAAGCATTTCTCTTATCTCTGAGTTTTATGATGATTATGTTATTCAGTCTGGGGAATTTAAAATCTTTTGAGTTTTTTGTGCCAGAGCTTGGTCTCCTTTTCTCCTTTTGGGCACTGTGTATATCCTTGGGTTCCTTTTTTCGATCATGGATGGAGGATCTCTCTGGAGGAGTCTTGTGGTCTCTCTATGTGCTCTCTGGATGGGTGTTTGGTTGTCTGTTTGGAGAACTTCTATGATCTCACTCTTGTCACGCTGAGTATTTGACCTTTGGGTGAATCCATGAAGATGGGTGTCTATTTTGGGGGGTCTTATGAGAAAATAAATATGATTTTTTCATGTTTTTCAACTTTGGACGAACGAAAGTGATATTTTTGTTTAGAATTTCACTTTTAATTAAAAAAAAACTTTTGGAGAATTATGTTAGCTTTCTATTCATAATTTTTTTCAATTTTTTTTATTGATATTTGATATGTCGTTTTGGCAAATGTTTGACAGCGTGTCCTTATAAAATGAAAGGACTAAAAAATAGTCATGTTTGGTTGCGCCCCTAAAATCATTGTTAATCTTGTGTTTTGCAAAAAAAAATATGCTACGACAATTTACACACAATATACTATTGCAATGACTATAAGTTTGTAGCCAACATATCTATATACTAATTATAATATTTTTTTGAATTCAATCAATGGGAAAACCTGGTCAATTTTAAACATGTTTTTGGCTGTGTTGGAGCAGGGTCCCGCAGCTACAGAAGAAGCTGCTAGTTTTGGCGGAAAGAAGTTAAGACAGAGCTACGACGCCGTAGCACGTTTCCAGCTGGAGAGCAGAGCCGGAAACCATGACTTTTAAGATAGAAAAGTCAAGAAGGCAATGGTACCTGAGCGGCCGAGAAGAGAGAGCTCAACCACTGCATTGAAGGCAGCGACGGAAGACAGGAGGGCTCAGCGACCCTCATAAAGGAGAAGGAGAAACGAGGCTGAAGCATTGAAGGCAAAGGACAGAAAAGCGAAGCGGTACATAGTACCCATGATCAGTGCCGGGAAGCATGGAAGACTGCAGAGAGCTGTGGTGTGACGGAAAGCGGCTACCTCAAGTACAGATATGGCCGACTGTCACTAGTTAGGGTTTCGGGTTACTGTTGGGACATGCCCACAGTGTTGTAATGGCAAGACCTTCGGGCTGCCTATAAAGGGATAATTTTTGTACAGTAAAGGGGTTGGTTGTTCGGTTGGAGAGTTAGCTAGTAATTTTGTTAGTTAGTAGTGTTTTGCAGACTATTAGACTGTTGTAAAAGCCTAGCTCTGGTTCTGTTCTTAGCGGTAGAAATCTTATGGCAACCAGTAGCTGGCTTATAGAATATGTATGTAAAGATCCGCAGGGATCGACAGAGAGGGAAGAGTATATTGTAGGAGAGCAATATAGAAGAGGAAAGAGATATAAGAGAGAAGATCTTAAGCTGCATATGCGGTGCAGCAGAACTGTGTTTTGCCTTCCCCTGAGCTATAATAAAAACATAGTTCTGTGGACGTAACTTCCATCCTGGAGGTGAACCACGTTAAAATCAGTGTTATGCGATTGGTTTATGTGTTATGTTTACTTATGCATTTCTCAGTCAGTTCATGGACTTTGTTTACAGTTTAATGAATGAATGTGCTAATCAATTCACAGCAATATAGAAGGGTAAATATAAGTTAACGTCTTTGGCATGCTGTTTATGGTTCATTTATGCTTTGCGTAAAACAATCTCTATTGCAGTATCGAATATCCTTGTATGTTAAGTCTTGCACGTCGACACGAGCAACGCTAAGTGCGCTAAACCGTGGAGGTAGGATATCACAGAGAGGTGATACCGCACCAGCAGAGGAGCTGCAGTGCGCTATACCGTAGGTGAAGGACTTAGCGTTGGGCAGGAACTGCGTGTCGCACAGTGCGCGGCGATGCGATAAGGTCGGAGATATCACGAGTCTGAGAAAGTGCGTGCCGCAGGAAAGGATCGCGTGGCGGTATAAAGGAATATCTTGCGGCTAGAAGAGCTGTGAGGCGAGGAGATCGCGCGATGCGAGCAGGAGATCGTGCGACGTGGAGAAAGAGACTCGCAGCTAGGAGAGCTGCGAGCCGTCGGTAGGATTGCCACAGAACCTGGTCCAAGATGCTTGAGTCCTTGGCCAACCCATTAGAGTCATTTCGGGTGAGACTTCAGGCCGCTTTGCGGTCTGTCGCCGAAAGGGCCAGTGATCTAGGGGTGTTGTTGGTTGATTATAGTTAACCCGGGTCTGTTCTTAGCAGCCAATAAATGGTTCCGTTGCCGGTTTTGAACAACTGAGCGCTAATGTTCTGTTGGCATCCCACCAGAGAAGAGTTTCACCAGTGGCTGGATTCAAACCTAAGGGAGTTTGCCCAGAAAGAAAATCGGAGCCCTAAACTGAGCACAGAGGACTGGTTAGAAAAGCATATCGCTTTCGATATACACGCTATATTTTTTGCAACCTATGGAAACGAGCTTTTCGACTGGTTATCCAAGTTGACAGATAGGGACATATTCAAGAAGAAAAGAAACATTGTCTGGACACCGGAGCTGATTCAGACCGTGCAGAACCTCGACAATCCCATTACGAGAGCAGTAGATTTCTGGCTTGCGAGTGTGCTAGGAGGCTTTGTTACAGAATTTGCAGTTGACCAAAGAAAAAGCTTCAGCGAGGCTGAGCGATACTTCTTCGAAGGATATTGTGGTAAGTACCTAAAGTCTCTAAACTTGTCCATTAAGATGCTGCTACATGAAAAAGGAGTAATGGACATGGTTTTAGATGAATAAGTAAAGATAGTAATGTCACAAGAGTTTGAAAGTGATTTTGATGACATTGGACGCACATGTAGTGGCAAGAAATATAAAGTAGCCTTTGGCTCTCTTGTATTTGGAGATAGTTCAGACAATATTAGGCAACCGAGTCCTAGTACCACAGAAGAACCAGAGGGGGGTATCCCTTACCAGCCCTATACCCCACAGAAACAGACCGGGACTCAGAGTAATCCCATAGGTACTCCATCCAGTAGCTCACAGACAGTACCTACTGCCGTTACATCACCTTCACCTACACCGCTGAGTGGTAGTAATCCAGTCAATCAGAACCCACCGTAGAGAAATAGAATGGGAGATGATATGAAGCTACCTACCTTTAAGGGTACAGGAGCAGAGGACCCGGAACAGCATTGGTTTCTATGTGAAGCCATGTGGACCATTAAAACAATCAACAACGATAACCTTAAACTTGTACAGTTGGTCACTACACTCAGAGATCGAGCTTTAACATGGTACATAAAGTATATTACAGTACCCAAGACACTTGCCCAAGTCAAGAATGCCATGATTAAAGAGTTCAAGAAACCTAAGTCTGAATCTTAGTGCATAACGGAGCTCAAGGATATTAAGCAGTTACCATCAGAATCAGTATGGGACTTTGACCAGAAATTCAAAGCCCTTATAGACCAAGTAAGTTTTGAGTTTGCGCCGGAGCAGCATAAGGAATGGTTTATTGCAGCGTTGCTCCCTCACATTAGAATGCCACTAATGCAGCAGAAACTCCAGACGCAGGATGACGCGTTGGAGATGGCGATGAAGCTAGAAGCTTCACCTTTAGCAGAAACCAGTGCAAGCATGACAACTCTACAGAACCAGTTGGCCAATCTCACATTATAGATACACGAACTTAAGAAAGAAAAAGAGGTTATGCAAGACATATGGTGCTTACGATGTAGAGCACAGGGTCATACCAAAGAAAACTGTCCAGTCTTTGCAAAATATCTAGCGTCAGGGGCTCCTAACCCCTTACCATGAACGCAAGGGCCATGGTGTGAAATATGCAAAACACAAGGACACCCACCTCAGCAATGCCCTTTGCTTCAGAAGTATGTACAGACACCTAAGAACCTATACTGTGTCTTCTGCAGCTCTGTCGGACATGATGAATAGAATTGCTGAGCCTATGACCTCATGTTAGATAGAAAACATGACGTATACAGAGTCCAGTCAGAAACACAGGGTCCAGCAGCAGGACCACAGCCTGATCCGACTTATGGTGGCCGGGGAGGAGGATTCAGAGGACGAGGCCGTGGAGGAGGCTTTGCAAGAGGAGAAGGCTTAGGCAGAGGAGAGGGTTTTGGCCGTGGTTGCGGACCAATCACTTGTTATAACTGCAGAGTTGTAGGACACTATGCTAGGGACTGTCAGAGCCCCACTACTACTTGTAATTACTGCAAATCTTATGATCATACCATAGAGGAGTGTCCTACCTTGATAGCTAAACTCAAAGACCCTAATCCAACGGTACACCAGAACATCCAGCTTATTGTTGCTGAGTAGGTAGAGCCAGAACCAAGAGTCAATATTGTGACTCGTAGCGGTGCTTCCACCAATGGGACATCGCAGGAGACCGAAAAAAACATAGGGCAGGAGTGGGTGCGCAGAGCTCCTGGTAAAGCAACAACACTCGACCTACAGAAGAATAAAGAGACATTTCATGAAGCCAAGGCTTCCTTTGATGAACCTACACAATCAGGATCGCAGGTACTGCCGTCTAGGGGCGTACCGCAGCAAGCACCTTGTGGCGATAGCCCAGAACAGATGCCGCAGGCTACCACATCGGGAAGATGCGACGAGGATGAATCGACAGGAAGTATACAATCCTTCCTGCGCAGTTGTTTGAAGCTCTTGAGAAATGAAAAAGCTATCGGCGAGCTACAACGCATCATAGATCAGTGTCAACAACCTTCTCACTCGGGCAGTGCACACCACGCTGTTCATAATATTACAGGACATACAAGGACTGGAAGGGAGATGAAACTCATAGCACAGATTGGAGAGTTCGAAATGGACGAAGTCGTCTTAGATCTGGGATCAGAGGTGAATGTTCTAACTAAGCAGACATGGGAACAGATGGGTAGCCCTCAGTTAGCCATATCGCCTATCCACCTGATATTAGCTAACCAGCAGCGAGTATCACCATTGGGTCGACTGCCGCAGGTGCCAGTTGACATTGACGGAGTTCGTACTTTTGCGGACTTCGAATTTATAGCAATCATTGGCGACAGTCGACCGTATCTAGCACTCTTAAGTATCGATTGGGCGATTGGTAGCAAGGATGTCATTGACCTAAAGAGAAGACAAATGACCTTTGAGGATGCGCAGATTCGGGTCATCGCACCGCTGGATCCTCACCAAGGTCCTCGATATATCGAACCTATCCGAGCAGAGGAGAAGGCACATAACATGGATAGTCTCTACCAGATGACTGTGAACCAAAGTGACTACATCAATACAACCGCGGAAGGGAACATTAGTTGGCAATGCGACAGCTCATGCGCATCGGATTCCGATATTGGTCTAGAGAACTGGCAGAACAGACTTTACGAAGTCTCAGTGCGCAGATGTGCGTTTATGAGTAAATCACTGCGATGGATTGGCGCAGAGATCACTGAGATTCCATCATATCATGGTCTAACAGATATTCAGGAATTCCTTGAGCAGTTTGAGCAACAGATTCCTTACGAGCAGAGAATCGCAGCTATGGACCTTGCAGTACGAGCCACACCTGCAGGATGGTGGTACATGCATAAAGAAAATATCACATCATGGGATGATATTAAAAGATTGATGGCAATCAGATTTTCGGTCGACAAAGAGTATGTCCCGTAGAAGTACACAGGAGAAACTGACCCCAGGGCACACATTCAGACATGTGAACAGAACTGGTCAGACATTCTAGAGGATGAATGGGTTCACAGATTCATTCACACATTGGACACAGTTCCAAGGAACTGGTACACAGAGACCGAGTTGCGCAAGGGGACGACCACATGGTCACTTATGACAGACAGTTTCCTACTTACCTTCGCGTTTGAATCAGAACATCCAAGTGTTGCTCAGGCCCTAGACATAATCAAGATCAAGATATTCGAGGACTGTACCATCTCAGTGCAGGCTCAACATGAGTGGGCCATTCAGTTGCAAGACGCGCTTGAGTGCTATAACTTCGCAGCAAAGCTAGACAATGAAGATAAGGATGAGGATGAGGATCCTCGCAACACCAACATTCTGTAGTCAGAAGGGACTCGCGATGTTGGGGGACCACAGTTAGAGATTCCAGCAATCACCGAACCTATCAATATTAAAAATATCAATATTAGCACAGACGCAGAACCTAAGTTTGCCTCTATTGGAGACTATTGGAATGATGAAACAGTCGGACAGATTGTCGACTTGTTACATGACTATCAGGACCTATTTCCCACCAAGTTCACAGAGATGAAGGGAATAGTTGGAGACCTGGGAGTTATGAGGATACCATTGAAGGAGGATGCTAGACTAGTTAAGCAATGCCCATATAGATTGAATCTGCGCTACAAAGAAAAAGTAAAGGATGAAATCGATAAGATGCTAGCAGTAGGCATCATTGAGCCGGTAGAAGAAAGCGAATGGGTTAGCCCCATGGTCGTACAAGAAAAGAAAACAAAAGGAGACATCAGGATCTGTGTCGATCTGCGCAAGCTCAATGATGCATCGCTTCACGATCCATTTCCGACACCGTTCACTGATGAGGTATTAGACAACGTGGGAGGACAGGAGGTCTACTCCTTCACTGATGGGTTTTCAGGCTACCATCAGATCAGAATACATCTAGAAGATCGGTCCAAGACCACCTTTGCAACAGAATGGGGCTCGTTCCAGTATACGGTAATGCCCTTTGGTCTTAAGAATGCACCAGCTATATTTTCTAGAGTAGTCGTCGTTGTATTTAAAGAATACATTCATAAATTCTTAGAAGTATATTTTGATGATTCGACTGTATTCGGACCAATTGACAAGCATATAGGAGACTTAAGACTGATGTTAGAGAAATGTAGGCAGTACTAGATTTCTCTAAACTTGAAGAAATGTATATTTTGTGCACCATTTGGTATTTTGTTGGGTCACATTGTTTGCAGACAAGGCTTGATGGTAGATCCCGCGAAGATTGCCATCATTGTAAACCTTCCAGCACCCAACTCAGTCAAGCAACTGAGGACAGTACTTGGTCATACCGGGTACTACAGAAAGTTCATCAAGGGCTACGCAAAGATTATAGCACCAATGGAGAAATTGCTCAAGAAAGATGTAAAATTCCTATGGAATGAGGAATGTCAGCAGAGTCTAGACATGCTTAAAGAGAAGATGGTTACAGCACCCATCTTAGTATTTCCCGACTGGAGTAAGCCATTTCATGTACATGTGGATGCGTCTGGCATCGCTTTAGGGGTTGTTTTAACACAACCAGGAGAAGGGGACATCGACCACCCTATCGCTTATTCCAGCAGAAAGCTCTCGACAGCAGAAAAGAACTACACCACAACTGAAAGAGAAGGCCTAGCTATGGTGTATGCACTGCAGAAGTTCAGGCACTACCTGTTGGGTGCCCCATTCAAGATGTTTACTGACCATTCCGTGTTAAAGTATTTGGTCAATAAGCCAGTGTTAGGGGGGAGAATCTGCAGATGGTTACTCCTCTTTCAGGAGTATGATTTTGAAATCATTGTGAAACCAGGAAGACTGAATGCAAGACCTGATCATTTGTCACGGATAGACTCAGGAGAAGAGCCAAGTAACCTAGATGACAATCTACCGGATGCGCCGTTGTTCTCTATCCAGATCGCAGATGAGTACTATGCCGATATTATTCAATTTCTCACTACAGGAGTAGCACCTGATGAGTTTACTAAGCAGCAAAAGAAGCAGTTGGTTGTTAAAGCAGCAGACTTCACCCTCATCGCAGGACACCTATACAAGTTAGGTCCAGATGAAGTTCTGCGCAGATGTGTGATGCCGCATGAAAAAGACGCTATTATCAGAGAGGCACATTTAGGAACCACAGGAGGTCATTTCGCAGGAAAGCCGACTGCGCAGAAAATCCTACAGGCAGGAGTATGGTGGCCTACATTGCATAAAGACACCAAGGACTTTTGCAGATGCTGCGATATCTGCCAAAGGATAGGAAAACCCTCGCGACACGATGAAATGCCGCTGCGACCGCAGGTCACGTTGCATGCATTTGACAAATGGGCTATAGATTTTGTGGGTCCTATCAACCCACCAGGAAAGCACACTGGTGCGAGATATATTATCACTGGAACAAAGTACCTCACCAGATGGGAAGAGGCCAAAGCAGTAAGAAATTGCAATGCTGCTACAGCTGCACAGTTCCTTTTTGAAAGCATCATCAGTAGGTTTGGATGCCCAGTAATTTTGATGAGTGATCAAGGCACACATTTCTTGAACAGCACTATTGAGGCATTGACAGAAGAATTCCAGATCCAGCACCATAAGAGCACTCCCTACCACCCACAGGCTAATGGTACAATGGAGGCCTTTAATAAGATTTTAGAAAATGCTCTTACTAAGATCTGCAATAGCCAGAGGAATGATTGGGACCTCAGAGTTAACGCTGTATTATGGGCATACAGGACCACATGCAAGAAACTTACGGGACACACACCTTTCAGCTTGGTGTATGGACATGAGGCTGTTATGCCTATGGAGTATATCCTTCCCAGTTTAAGAATCGCTCAGATTACCAAGATGACTGATACAGACACAGTCGAGGAAAGGTTAGCACAGCTGCTTGCCTTAGAAGAAGACAGATTCATCACCGGATTCCATCAGAAAGTGCAGAAGGCACGAGAAAAAGCTTGGCATGACAGACACATTAAGAATAGGAATTTCAAGATCGGAGACCTAGTGCTCCTCTATGACAGCAAATTCATTAAGTTTCCAGGGAAGTTCAAGACACATTGGCTGGGGCCATATCAGATACAACAAGTCACAGAGGGAGGTGCCGTTCAGCTCAGCCAGCTAAATGGGGAGCTTTTTCCCACATGGATTAATGGTAGTAGGCTTAAGCCCTATAGTGATAGCCACCCCGCCCCTCGGCCCTAGCTTAACCAGTCTATCGCGGTGCAGATGTCCAGTGTAGTTGAAAGGAGGCATCGCACCGGGAACAAGTCTACACCGACCCCCCCCCCAAAAAAAAGTAATATTGTTTTATGCAGGTGATGCGGAGTCGCATCGTGGCAGCGCGATGTTTCCCCATGCCACGTACTCAGTTTTGCAACCAACAAAGGCCAGTCAAGTCAGCATCTGACAGGTAGTTAATGAGGTAATGACCGGTATATCTTACCGTAGATTTCGCAACAGTATAATTAATTTTTCCAGATTTGGAAAATCTCCGACGAGACCGACGCCTGTGCACACACGTTTCGAGGGAAATTCGATCGGATTTCCGCATTTATTAGGGATCGGATGGCGGGTGTGGTCTTGTCCAAGCATTAATGACGACCGACGGGTTCAGTCTAGATGACTGTTGCGTCCGGGATTATCGTATTGGGCATAAAAGCAGAAAGTATTCAAGTGGAACGGTTACATTTGCAGAAAAACCGAGAGCCATAGAGTTAAGTTGTTAAGAGTTCTGTGTCCAGAGCTAAGTGGTTACAGAGTGCTGTGATTTTCAGAAGTTGCAGCCAGTGCACGTCCGCCATTTTGTATTGAGTGGGTTATGTTCGAGGACGAACCTCTAGAAGGCATGCTGAGACGTTTCGACCCTGGTGGCCATAGGTCCGCCATGACGACGTCGCCCAGGGTTGTGAAATTAAGTATAGCACAAGTCAGACAACCGCTAAGGATGAAGAGTCAAGCGCCAGAAGTAGAAGTTGTCACCAAAGTCTCTGCTAAGGAGAAGAAGAACGTCGAGCCGATCACTGAAGATAAGAAAGCAGAGCAGAAGAATGATGAGAAGAAATCTCCCGCTAGGTGGAAAGTAAAAATGAGAAAAAGAAAGCAACGGGAGAAGGTCGTCGACCTATCTGATCAGCTAAGAAAAGCACCAAGGATTGCGGAGGCAATGCAACAAAAATCTGATGATCAGAGGCAGCATGGGTACCTGGAGCACTTCGAAGAGAAGAGAAGTGGAAGAGGACAACAAACCCAGCAGTCAGTAGAGTTCCTGGAGGCAGGAAAAGGCTTGTTCTCGGAACGAAATTCATGGTTTGACCCTCCTTCATATACGAGGCTCCAGACTGAATGAAATGTTTGAGAAGGCTGGAAGATACAGACTTTCCTTGTGATAAAAGTTCTAACCCAGATAAAGAGGAAAGGATATCTGTAGAAAACCTCTCAAACACTAGAAGGCTCTTAAAAGGTTTCAGGAGCGAAGAGAGCGAAACCATGACATTCGGCAAGAAGGATAAGAGAGCCCAGTGAACCAAGTTACATAAACTATAAAGAGAGTGTTGAAGTGATGCAGAAGGAAGTCACGGGACTTCGTGACAGGTTGTAGAGGGCTTCACAGGAAGCCAAGGAAAAGCTACAGCAGGAGAAGCCCGCTGCAGGTGGCTCGAGGACGAGCCACAAGTAAGTGTTAGGGGACTGTTGGAGCAGGGTCCCACTGCTACAGAAGAAGCTGCAAGTTTTGGCGGAAAGAAGTTAAGACAGAGCTACGACGCCGTAGCACGTTTCCAGCTGGAGAGCAGAGCCGGAAACCATGACTTTTAAGATAGAAAAGTCAAGAAGGCAACGGTACCTGAGCGACCGAGAAGATGTAAAGTAAGAGATTGGGTATTTTTAAGGTTACAACCATAATATATCTTCTCTTAAGTGTGTTTTTGGGTTCACAAAATGGAATATTTGGGTTATATTTGATCTGAAAATGACAAGATTTACTAACGCTTGAATTTACATTTGAATTCTTAAACTAGTTAACTTGTAAAAAAATGTTTGAAATAACAAGCTTATCAAAGGCTTAAAAATAACTAAAAAAATATAAATGAACAAATGATGCAAACCATAAGAATATGAACCTTATATTTTATTCAACCTTAATTTTATATTTTATCTTCAATTCCACTACAATTTCTTTATTTTTAATATAAAATGTATCCATACTATAAAAAAATAAACCAAATTTAATAATAATAAATAATTATATTTTACACATATCCAAACATGTTTAGAAATATAAATCATCTAACAATAATAAATCAATTTGAATAGAAAATTTCAATAAACCTAGAGGTTCCATACCTAGACAACAATTCAGACTAGAGAACCGAGCTATCCATTCCACAAGTAAAGTTTGCAATTATTATGTCACCGTAGGTGATATAAATGAATTGCTCATGAGTATTAATTCATCTTGATATGGGCAAAAATTTTCAATTTTCTAAAGTTTGTAATATTTTTTATTAAATGTAAGTAATAAAAAATACATTTATTTGAATGTTGATTGGTGTTTGGTTGCTTACGTTAGCACCTTGGTCTTTACTTCCCACATTGATGGCTGGGTGACGTAGGGTAAGCCTCAAATTTTCAACACCCTTACTTACCCATCATAAATTTTACCCAACACCCAAATCCTTCGTGTCAATGCAAAAACCCTAAATTCAAACCTCTATCATCCTACTTGTAGTGCATGGAAACCAAGTTTCTGTACCACATCCACCTTGGCGTTGTCCTCATCCTTCCTTGCACACTCTCATTATGCAAGAAGCTCATCATCCTCTGTCCGATTTAGTTTATCGGTGGGAACTGAATTAAATTTATCGATCTCAACTCGAAAATGATGCACCATTATGTAATCTTTCTTCCTTTACTAGTCATAACGTTTCGAGGGGAAAGTGGGTTTGCAAAGTACAATGAAGAGGAAGAGCATTCAAGTGAACCATTCGGATATAGTGATGCTCGATATAGAACCATTAGGCAAGATAAATATAAGCAATACACTACCTAGAAATATCTAAAATAAATATTGAGAATTACATTTTCTCTGAACGTCAATAGAGCTTGCTTGTTGTTGCAGACAGGCGCTTATTATAGATGGAAAGTTGCAAAGCTTTGTCTTCACAACATTCTTCATATCGGAGTGATTCACAACATTCTTCATACCGGAGTGAGTGATTACCAACTGGATATAGCGTTGCTCGATATAGAACCATTCGACAAGGTAAATATACTTAGTACACTATCTAGAAATATATAAAATAAAAATTGTGAATTACCTTTTCTCTGAATATCAATAAGACTTGCTCGTCTGCCACTCGAAGACAGTAATTAAGTAATTTGCATCTGTTAATATCCCTGAGTTGTATCCCTTTAAATGTCAGCAAAGACTTGGTTCTCATGATTCTAATTTGTAGTCATGATGTGTGATTTCAGCCTCCAAAGCATTTTCATCATGGGAGGCGGTGAAGGCTCCAAATCCAGGGAGGTATTACGGCACAAGAACCTCAAGAAAGCGCACAACCAGGGAGGTATTACGGCACAAGAGCCTCAAGAAAGCGGTGATGTGTGACATCCATAAGGTCTAATCACCCATCTCCATTAATTTATGGTTTTATTGTTTTTATTTTGAATTTTTCTGGACATAAATAAAACTTTGCTTCCAGATGTTGTTTATTTTTGCCAAAAATAACTTGTTGTGAAAAGAGAAGCCTTCTGCAGTTCTCGCCTTCTCTAGATAACGAATTTTTAATGATTCATTTTCTCAAACTATACTTTATACTTCTTAGGTTCTTGCTAAAGTTTAAAGCTTTAATCAAAATTCTTTAATGCAGGGCTGCGCTTGAGAACATAGATGAACGATTCGACATCATAATAAGAGACCTCATAGATCCTATGGAAGGAGGTCCTTGTTATCAATTGTACACAAAATATTTCTATGAGCTTGTTCTAAAGCCAAAGCTGAGCCACAGAGGATTGTTTGTTACTCAACTATAACATCACAATAAAATTGCTCAAATTATATGATTGTTTTTAATACGAGCCTATTTGGGCTTTGAGAGGTTTTTCATTATACGGGTTCAGGGTCGTTTTAATGTTGTTTGGGCTTCGACTCAGGCTCAAGCTCGATTGTTTTAAATGGGATAGGCAAATAGTTTAGCGTTTAGCTTACTCTGTATAACATAGAATAAAATATGCCTTTTAGTCTCAGTTGTCGCTGCTAGTTTTACCCTCCATAACCACTTAATTAATTTTAATTTTACTCTTTTGTTGCGTAATAATGGCATTAACTCTCAGATCAATTGAATATCCTGCAAGGACCGAAGCTTATTTTGTATGCACAAAGTAAGGTAGGGTTAAGATGTTTGATACGCCTAGCCCATTGTTCTCCTTGGTAACTCGCGAACAAACCCCATCATCATATGAAATCAATTTTTTCCTTGTAAGTCAAAATCAAGCCCCATTGTCACATGCAGAGAAATTGTAGGGTATTGGACAAATTCAATTGGAAGGCTAAAATAAATAGGAAGGCTAAAATAAATAAATCATGGGAAAACATACTACATTATGAAAGAATAAAAAGATCTTAATATGTTTGGATTTGTGATGGTTTTGATGTTGGCAATGTTGTTGATGCTTCTATGTTATACTCCCAAACGTCACTGTCCAAGAGCCTTTTTGCTATATTGGATCTCAATTGTTTCTATGTGAAATTGACTAGCATCGTGTGCATACTGGATCTTAATGGAATATTGTGCATTAATGGAGCACATGATATTGTTGAGGTAGCTTACCTAGTAGTAAGCTTAGGAGATAGTGGAGGCAATGTAATTCCAACTAGAAAGTGGGAGGCTCATTTAAATGACAGATATCCCACATGCAAAACACTTGGCATTTCATTATGTTAAATCGATACAACCTATTTTAAATTAATTTATTGTATAAAGCAAGATAATAATGATTGTAAACCTTAAGAAGATATTATGTTTAATGTAATTCACATGTAATTAAATTCAATACCCATGAGTTCCAGTGACTTGGGTTTGTTTTTTGATGTCAAATAATGCACCAAAAGATGAACGTGTACTTCGATGTATGCAGACCATAATGGGTCCAATTTAGTTCTTGAATTTAACCCCTTTTTAGAGGATAACTGCGCCAACATCTAGGTGCAAGAGCTACAATAATTCATAATTCTTCGAAAATATCTATGTTGTGATCGTAACCAGTAGAGAATGAATCGACAGATGAAAAAAGGGATGAGATAAAAAAAATTGGAAAAAATCAGAAAATTGGAAGAGGAAGTTGCATTTCTAAGTAATTGGAGTTTCCTTCTCAGGAAGAACCATCGCCATACATTGTAAATCGTGTGATCTTCTCATGCACTTTCGACAGATCGCAGGTTATGGCTCACCGTTTGATTTTGGTGATTTTTATATTAACTTTTGTTGTCATCCCAATGCTGGTTCGTTACGTGATTATATTTTGGCTTAGTTATTATATGATATAGTGGTGATTGCATGTTGACCTCATTTCTCTAAATTTGATGCTATGTGATGATGTAATTTATTCTTTCTTTTCCATAATTATGGATTATAATATCTTAACGGAATTGTACAAGTGGGTGGACCCCACAACATTTGGAACTACCAACATGGATTATTATGGTTAAGGAATTTTACCTAGAATTAGAAAAAATCACAAATAATGTTTAATATATTGAAATGCCACTCACATGTTTTTTACATGTCTATTTGCAAGGTGTGTCTTTCATTAATTTTTTTTTTTTTAAAATTATACTTAATACATATATAATAAGGTCACTAATAGTATGTTTAAATATATTTTTATGGAAACAAAGTTATGAAAATACTTTATATTTTTATTTTTATTGAAACGCCACTCACATGTTTTTTACATGTATATTTGCAAAGTGTGCTCTTCATTATTTTTTGTTTGTTGCTATAATTATACTTTATATATATATATATATATATAAAGGTCACCAATAATATGTTTAAATATATTTTTATGGAAACAAAGTTATGAAAACACTTTATATTTATATATTTATATGGAAATATGTCAATAGTTTACATTTATATAAAATCAAGTTATGTTTAGATTACATAATCTATAAGAGCATTTATATAAAATCAAGTTATGTTTAGAATAGCATGTCAAAATTTTAATAGATAGATGATTAAAATTACTTAAATATAAAAAATAAAAACTAATTTTTTTTATAGCATTGATGTTATGGCAATAACTACTAACAATGATAGTAACATTCCTCATAGCTTTTTATTATAAATATATCCTTTGATTTAAATATTATGTTTACTCTATCCAAAGTTTACTTTACCCTTTACAGTTTGTATGTAGTGCTCTGCCTAACCGGTAGAGCACTGGGTCCATTTCTCTGTGATGTTCTCTATCAAGACAATTTAAATCATATTACCGATTTATATCTATGTCTGTACTATTAGTTTTGTAAACACATGAATGTACAATCATGAACTCTAAGCATATTAATCGTAGAAATAGGAGCTGTACAGGTTTGATAAACTTCATAAATTTTATTTTTGTAAACTAGACAATAATACCATACAGAAATTTAAAATATACTTATCTGGAACTGAAATACCTGGAGTTTGTTGTAGACCTTGTAGGCTCCTTCCTCTCCGAGCTTTCCATCCAACCATCCAAGCCTTGATTCACAAAATGATGTGCCACCCTGCCGACCAGCTCTCATCATGTGCTGGCCCTAGGAAACCCACGGGTTTCCTAGCCCCCGAGCCCACAGACCAATAATACCTAAAGCAGCTTCCTCTCCATTATTTTTTTCTCA
>LPNX010489131.1:3798-28581 GCA_001517045.1 Pseudotsuga menziesii | reverse complement strand
CCTAATTGTCACCTAAAATCAGAGTTTTCCGTTTATTCCAGTATTATGTGGCATCTAAAGTGTCCTTAAAGGAGTCCATGATTGTGCATCAGCCCTTATGATAAATTATAGTTAGGTAAACAGTTATTCAATGTATTGTAAAGAAATAAATTATAGTTATGTAAACCGTTATTCAATGCATTGTAAAAAAAAAGAATACGGCTTCAATATCATTGCTGCACTCATTAATTAATAATTTTTTTTTAATTTTTCGAATTTGGTGCCCATGATTTCTTAACAGTAGAGGATGCCTATAACGTAATTAAACGTCCTGCGCCATTAACGGAGACACAGAGTATATGCAATGTTAAATACTAATCACAAATATGTAGCTCCACAGATACGATTGGATCACAGTTAAACTTACCAGACCCCATTAAAGTCAAATGATCCAGGTCTCTTAACACTAACAAAACCTAGGAATTTTTCATAAAACTTAATGGAATCCTTGATCTGGAAATGAGAGAAATATGGTTCAGAGATTTTAGCCAGAGAGATTCGTTTCATTCTTAATAGAGTTCACCATTTTCGCAAATTTAAATTGTTATGATGATAAAAAAAACAATAGCAGTTTTCCAATCTAGTATATGCGAAAAGTCCATATCAAAGAAGGGGATAAAGTTTGAACCCAGGCTCCCTGACACCCAACCAATATTGAAAATACCATGGTAATCAGACACATATTAGATCTTTAACACAATGATGTTAGTTCCTTAACAGTTAATCATTTAGATGAAATGCAAGTTCAGGACCTCGGTCGGTTCCAGAAATCTTCCCTATGTATCAGACGAGACGAGAGAAAGTATTCCGCTTCCAAAGGCATAATATAAGCGTAGCAACTACTACGCCCAGACCTAACCCCAACACATTAGGTCTTTCACCTTCTACAAATTTAGACAAAAAACCGTCAGTAACCAGTAGGATATGTTTTAGTTCACCAAAAATAAATGGAACCCTACAAACCCCTATATTCTCCTGGTGGCTGATATAGAACAGAAGAGTTGAAAAATTCTTAAACCTCATAACGCAAGTAGCAGTTTTGAGATCAGAATATATTTTCCATGGCATAACTTAGGCAGGTTTCGCAGTTTGTATGGGAAAGATCTCTCCAACACTGCGCTAAGTTGTAGATCATATTATCCCGTCCGTTAAACTAGAAGGGGCGGTGAATGAATCTACAACGAAAATCTGTCCAGCTTTAGTGCTAACATCCCAGAGCTGGGCTGTCAAAGCCTTTGAGAACTGTTATGGCTGACTGTTTTTCCCAGTATTGCAAAGAACACTTAGTAGCGTATTCGTCGTACTCTCAATATGATTGTCGTAACACAAGATGCATCCGTCTAGTTGAATGACTCCAGAAGTGTTATGGAATCCCTGAACAAGATTTGATTTGGCAGTGGATCATGTGCATTGTTTGCAATCGGAAAAATCTAAATATCCCCTAGACAAGCCCGTAAACAGTACTATTGTTGTTTTGCTAGTCAACAACACAGCAACACTGGAAATATTGAATCCCTCGGGATAAACATTCTTTACCAGTGATTCTAAAACCTTGTTTAGATTAAGCTGAAACACACTACCATTTTTATATCCATAATTGCCGCTATTACCACAATTGCTCCAAACAGAAGTCTCAGCATCAACGAGTACAAGCCTATGTGTATATACAGAGACGATTTATTTACTGGACAGACTTTCCCTTTCCTCCCTCCTCCAGAGAGAAGTCTGTCAAATAAATACGGTTAGATCTCTCATGCAACTGTGTCAAGCTCCCCTCCCAAGGGAGAGTCTGTCCAGTATATAAGACGCTCCCACACGCACCCACAGGCGTAATCAAAACGCTGCTCATTAATGGTGTCATAGCTATGATCGCCATACCCACCTTCTTCTTCGTGTTTGTGTCTCACACCCCGTCCGTCCGTCCGACTAGATGGCATAGCATTGTAGAGGTGCTCCTGTAATCTACTGATCTTGGAAAAAATGAAGTTGTGGCGGCCATTTTTACTGAAGCTCGTTGTTGATTCAGGACACAGGCGTTCTACTTACAGAGGGCGGGGCGGAAGGAGTGGGTAAATTAGAACCTAGACAAACATGCTTGGAAAGTTTTGAAAAAGAATTGCAGTGCGGAGAGGGAAACCCGGTCATCGCGATTCGCCCTGTGTAGGTTTGAACGCAGGCTCCCAGACACCCAACCTTACCTTTTCCTTTAACTAGTAGTAGAGAGGGAAACCTAGCACACATCCATAGTGCTTGGACCAGATCCCCATGCTTACACATTACACATGGATTGCTGCTTCTGCATGGAGGACGAGAGTGTCAATGCATTGAATGTGAGAGCGGGTATGTCAAGATGTCAGAAAGCTTTAGATGTATGGAAATAATGCATTGAATGTGAGAGGGACTATGTCAAGATGTCAGAGAGCTCAAGATGTATGGAAATCCTTGAGAATCATTTAAATCACTTGACGTTTGCCTCCCGCAATGGCCAATACAAAACAAGGTAGACTCTCATTATTTGAGAGCCAATGACAATTTAAAAAAATATGTTTCCAAAAATTATTTTAAATGTTAAACTTAAATGTTAATGTTAAAATTATAATATTTTGAAAAAAGAATCATTTAAATGTTAAACTAATGCTTTCTACCTTAAATGTTAATGTTAAAATTAAAATTATAATATTTTGAAAAAAAAATCATTTAAATGTTAAACTAATGCTTTCTACGTAATACTATAAGATGCTTTAAACATTTTAAAACTACAATGCCTCATTAAATGCATTCCCTCATAAATTAAAAGTCCATAGTCACAAGAAAAAATAAACCATCATTGTATTATCCACATGCTTAGAATGCACACATCAATAATAATAAAAAATTGCATTAATAGTCCATAGTCACAAGAAAAAATAAACCGTCATTGTATTATCCACATGCTTAGAATGCACACATCAATAAAAAAAAAATTGCATTAATAGCTCAAAATGTAAGTTTGTGGATAAAGACATAGTACAAATATGCACAAGGCTAAGAATAATGCACACCAAGAATTGTATGTGTGTCCTTCAACAAAGTAAACTTTGTTTCTTTTTTGTAACTTTTTTACCTTACCTACATTACTATTATCTATCTTTTTTATTCATCTCCTTTTTTTTTATAAAATTGCCAACTTAATATTTTTTTACATTTTAATTTAAATTTGAATCAATTGTACAAATATGCACAAGGTTAAGAATAATGCACACCAAGAATTGTATGTGTGTCCTTCAACAAAGTAAACTTTGTTTCTTTTTTATAACTTTTTTACCTTACCTACACCACTCTTATCTATCTTTTTTATTCACTGTCTTGTAAATTGCCAACTTAATATTCTTTTTGCATTTTGATTTAAATTTGAGAAAAATTGGTTTTTTTTATAACTTTTTTATCTTACCTAGACCACTCTTATCTATCTTTTTTTATTCACCTCTGTTTTCTTATTGCAAAATTGCCAACTTAATATTTTTATATTTTTTTTGCATTTTGATTTAAATTTGAGAAAAGTCATTTTTTTATAACTTTTTTACCTTACCTATACTACTCTTTTTTATCTTTTTTATTCACCTCCATTTTCTTGTTGTAAATTGCCAACTTGATTTTTTTTGCATTTTGATTTAAATTTGAGAAAAATTATTAGAATTCACCAAAATGATCCCTCCATTTGAATTGATGCAAGTTGGAGAAGATGTATTTTATCAATTGTTAATCTTTCATATTTTTTTTACATTTTCAGATTTTCTTATTGAAATTTAAAATTTGACATTTTGCAAAATATTTGAAATACCCAAAAGACATATTGTTTGTATGTTTATACGTCAAAGAATTATGGGAGTTTGATTGAAATTATGGAAATGTAAAAAAATCTAAAATGGACTTTCTGGAAAAATTAAAATATTTAAAACAAACATCACATTCAACATATGCCATGTCAGGCTAAGATAGAAATGTTATATAGTGAAAATCCCATTAATATCTTGGTCTTGGAATTTATGTTTAATTCTCATGTCAAGCCTTGTATAGTTCTAAGTGTGAACCCTATTCTAAACATGGGAAGGTTTTGTAATTCTATGGTCTTGGAATTTATGTTTAATTCTCATGTCAAACTTTGTATAGTTCTAATTGTGAACCCTATGGAAACATGGGAAGGTTTTGTAACTCCATTTTCCTGCCTCCTTCACACATAGTTGTCATAAGTTTCATTTCCCATACCATGCATGTAATGTGATGCTTCTTGATTCATAGTACTAAGGTATTAAATATTTTTTAGGAGAACCTCAATTTTTAACCAAAACTCCCTTGTTTACATATGATTCTTGATCAACCATATGATCAACATGAGATTTGTTGGTCCTTCATATATGAAAGAGATTAATTGTATTAAAAGAGAGGAGGTGAGGAGGGCATATATTATCTATAGCATTCTGGACAATGATGTTCCTCTAGTGACATTAGCCTTTCTATCTTGTCCAATGATCAAAGAAGAATCCCCAAAAACTATAACTAGACAATGATGTTCCACTAGTAACCTTAGCCTTTCTATCTTGTCGAATGATCAAAAAAGATTCCCCAAAAACTATAACTCTCTTGACATTTATGGTACATAGAAGTATTAATCCAAGGTATAAGGTGTGTATTTCTAAGTGATTGTTTTTTAACAATACCAATCCCAAGGCATATGCCTTTTCAAATATTTCCTTAAATCCATAAAACCCAGGTTAGTAGTCATTAGTTAATAGATAAAATATATTATAATATAAGTTAGTATTAGTTATTTTTTCCTCCATACAAAAATGTAATTGTATATCATTAAAAAACAAAATTACATAATTAGTTACCTTTGGCATTTGAAAATTCGAAGTCTTTTTAGGTTATGTTAGTAGACATTAAAGATGTCATGATCATAAAAAAAATTCAATTACAAATCTCGATAACCAAAACAAGCATGTAAATTTTAATTGATATTAGGAATAAGCACCTTAATAACAAGGAGTTGGGCATAATACTGATATTAGGAATAAGCACCTTAGTAACAAGGAGTTGGGCATAATAAAAAAATAGGAGAGTAAAAAAAAAACCTATATATTATCCGTGCTCCTTAAAAAATAGTATATTAAGGATAAGCACCTTAAAAACAAAGAGTTGGACATAATAAAAAATTGGAGAGTCAGATAAAATGAGTGTGGATCTGAGTCCATGCTCTTGTTTAAAGAATTTTTTGAAATGTTATGCTAGGAGTTAATAGCTAATATAAATTATATACTATATTATAAGATTATATAGTTGCTTGATATATATATATATATATATATAATTTTTTCGTAAAATAATTAATGATATAAAATGTTTATTGTATTTCAAGGTAATTTTATTATCATTTTAATTAATGTAAGTTTAAACGGACAAATTTTGTATGAAAGAAAGTTGTATTTGAATTGGACAACCAGATAATACAATAAGAGAGTTGATATTAGTTTTAAAAAACAATTGTTTCTATCCCAGTAGTAGGGTCTAAATTTATGCTGCTTTACTTACAAAATTGATCAAAGGATTTCTACTAGAGTATACTTTGAAAAATACTCATGAATATAAAGCAAATTTACTACACAATAAAGCAAATTTACTGCACAATAACGTCTACAAACTTATAGAAAAACATTTTTGTTCATAGCATCATCCAAGGCCTAGTTGGAGGGGTGAGATTCATGTTTGTCAATTTCGATGTTCTCCCTCAATTGACTCTGTTGTTTCATCTTCCTTGAATTCTAGAAAATGAAACCACGGTTATATTCAAAGTGGAGGCTAAGGAGAGAAAACATTTTCTTAAATTTATAATCATGGATTTTAACATTGCACATTCTTCCTTTAAGACCTATCTTTACCTCTTTTACTAAACCAAATTAACCATTATTATTTCATTTTGAAAAACCTATTCGTGCACCAATTCATGAATTTTTGTAGTGACAGAGAATATGGAAGCCTTGTTTTCATTGGTGAAATCATCATGGTGATGGAGAAACCTACAAATTTCTTGTATTTCTATTTGATAGGAAGAATGATTATTATGATTGTCCATAATTCCAACAAACACTAAATGGTATCTTATAGATCAGCTCCCAAAATAAGTCACTTATTAAGTTGACCATGGCAATTTCATATCTCTATTATAGGAAGTGCTTAGCCAATTATACTATGGACCAATTCTTTTATGAGAAAATGGGAGGAATCTTAACGTCAATAGGGGAATCCCTTTTCCAACAAGATATTGCCAAATTATTGGATGGACGTAATTTAATGGACTTATCTAAACCATAGAACAAGCATATAATAAATTCCCAAAACTAAAACCACTGAACCAAACCGGGTAATGAAGAGAAAGACACTAATAGTTGAAGATAGGACCAAAAGACTCAAGTTATTTAACGGTTCCTATCAATGAGTAGGTTGAGAATATATAAGAAAACCAAAGGATATAGCCACCAGCTTTTGAAAAAGATCAATACTCCCAAATACCTGAGTGAAGAGAACTAAAGTGAACCAAAGATCAAGCAAAAGAACCAAGTCTAAAGTTGAAATCACTAAACCAGATAGAGTCACAATGGAAATGGTTTGTAATGTCGCACAAATAATTGAAGGGAGAACCCAAAAAAAAATTCTTAAAGGAAACATGTCAAAAGATCAAACTATTAATACACAAAGATCCCAACAGACATAACTTCCTAAAGGATTTTCGTACTCCCAAAATAAAACCTAGAGAGGAATATTAGACACAACAACAACAATTAACTAGAGAAACTTAAAGAAGATTACCTTGAAGCACTAGAGGGACCAAATCACAACACCTTGTGTCTAACAAATATCACTTCCTTGACTAATTGCACAACTCAAAATTCAACCTTCATCTATGAGAGAGAAATCCATGGGTTCAAAAATCATGGAGGCCATAATCTCTAGAATATGTAGAGGCATATCTCAACTAAATGACTTGTTTCTCATCCCATTGATACCATAACCTTTAATAACAATTTCATGGTATTGGTTGTCATGAAAATGAGGATGGCGAGTAATACCTAGGATATGGGAGGGAAATTATCACCCCATTTGGTTTAACAAAACTTTTAACAACCTGGAGGCTAGATTGGCATGAAAATAGGCTTCCTCATTAAGGTTCCTTAGGATATAAAGGAATTGGATTCCCTCAAACCTGTGGAATTATTTCTTGATTTTGGTGACGATTCTAGTGATTTTATCATCATTTGGAGGATATGTATTATTAATTAGATGATTATTAAAGATACTCAAAGACCATCAAAGTTCTAATATTTAAATAGGTTGTGACCTCAACTCCCTATATATACTATTGAAATCCTCAACCTAGTTGTTTGGTGTTGTACCTAATACCTATTTGATGTTAAGTTCTTGAGTTCCTCTAGGAGCGAGGATGACCCCCCTACACCTATCACGCCTAGATTTGTTTGTATGCTCCATAAAATAATATTGCATGTTTTTTTTGTGGTGTTAACTAAAATTCAAACTCATCCTCTGGAATCCTTATTTGTCATTGTCATTTTTTGGAGTACTTGATTCTCATTAAGTATACATGAGAGACCCTTCCTAAAAGTATCTATGATAACTAGTCCTATTCATCAACATTGAACATGTGCCTTGATGGCCATTCCATTCTTTGTTTTGACTTGCCTCTACCATTATTTTTATTTCTTTGGTTGTTGTCCACTTGGGAGGTTCCAATTCTTGTTCTAAAATGGCTTTATTCCTTACTAGAATGACTTTCTAACATATATATTTAGGTAGGGAATTCAAGCTCTCTTGAGTGTTAGATTATTTGTAAAGATTATGTGTAAATGACCCTTTATACTTTATGCCAATAAAGAAACATGTCCCTCCAAATGTTGGGGAATTCCATATGGAAATATGTTTTGAAATGGAAAAATTCCACACCTACTTGGTAAATTTGTAGTCAAATAATAAATGAAAATGGGTTTTAGTGCTTGATATACATAAAACACACCAATATGGACCATTTATCCCTCTCTTATGAATGTTCTCTTTTGTAAGACTTTTTTTAAACATTACTTGGAAGAATGTATTTACTTTAGGAATTCCATTGATATTCTATATTTCCAAATGCTCAGTCTAGGAGGATATCCTTAATTCATGCTAGAGAAAGGAGTTGAGATTTATATCCTTAGTTCATAGTATAGCTAGACTTTTCCCATCCTTTGTAATCGAGTTCGTTTATTTCATATAGGGTGCATCCCTTAAGATGGGAAAATAAGACAGGAACCAAATGAGACATATTGAAAGGAGGATTGAGAAACTATCCTACCTATGGACTTTTGTATAAGGATCAAATGGAGTGGTTTAATAATGATTTGATCCCTTGAGTTTGCATCCAATATCCTAGAGGACGAATGATAGTGGATTTCTCAATGGGAGAATTTTATATTATGTTGTCACTCCAAATCTCTATCATCTTTCCATTGTCAAGAAACCAAGTGGATTTGGACCAGATTAGAGGTTCTATAACTTTGATTAGCTTGAATATATGTGATCCTTTTTTTATGCCCGAAAGGTTTTTAACACATCTTTTGTAGTTCTCAAGGTTGTAAATTTTAATGAGATCTTTTTTCAACCATTCCAATTTTCATATAATCAACCACCAAAGAACCTTGGTTCCCATCACGACATTCATAAAGGAGGGATATTTAATTCCCAACCCAAGTAGGTCCTTTGGAGCCCTCTTCACTAAGTGAAATTTCTTCTCCCTTGTTTTTGCTCCTTTCCAAACAAACCTTTGAACTTCAAATCGGGGACTTGCTTCATAGCCCTCATCGAAGAAAACATTGTAGAGAATTGATAAAGATGAAGTACAAAAAGCATCGCTTTGATGAGGTATGTTCTTGATGTCACTTTTAGCCATTAAGAACCCCATTGCTGGAATTTTTCTTTGATTTTGTTTGATGATTTTCCAAACTATCATTGTGGGATTTACCAAGGCTAGAGGCATGCCTAGATATTTGAAGGAGCTCCAATATTCTAGGAAGGGAAGCCTAGAATTCTAGCATTATAATGAAGTAGATGATTGCTAATATTCCAAACATATATTTAATATTTCCATTGTTTGTTTTACTTCAAGAGGAATTTTAACAATGATAAAAAAAAAATTGAAATCTCTCTGCAATGATTGTCAAGGCCCCTCCCAATAAGAGTATGTCATGAGAAAATTTAGAGTGGTTTATACCTTTTATTCACCTAGCAATGTTTATCCTTGAAGGTTCCCTTCCATCCTTTCAATTTCTAGCTTCCTACTCAAGGAATCGGTCTTAGTAATATAAAAAAGAGGGGAAAGGGGGATACCTTATCTCAAACCCTTACTACTTTTGAAGAATATAGTTGGCATTCCATTGACTAATGAAGCTATCCATGGACCCCTAATGCATGATTGGAAACATTACACAAAATGGTTAGAGAACACAAATTTAGATAGAACGTCTAGGAGAAAACAATGCCTTATGTGATCAAGAGCATTAACCATATTGATTTTTACAATCATTCATTTTCACTTATTTTGAAGGCTAGAATTGATTGCCTCTTGGACCATAATGATGTTGAAAAGAAAAAAATCACTTCTACATGAAGCTGCATTGATTAGTGGAGATTATCTTTGAAACAACTTTATTCACCTAATTAGCCACTATTTTAGTCAAAATTGTGTAAAAAAGTTTGTAACGCACCCAAGTTTACACTAGACTTAAAACCGGCTAAAGTTTTTTTTCTAAAAAGTTGCATGCATAGTGGTTATATGCATTCTTATAACAAATGTATAACAAAAATAAATATTTAGCGACTGCTTAACAAATTCCATGAAACTCATATACACTAACATACATACATACATGATAATTTTATGCATATTTGTAGAAGCATAAGTATTTTCATGTGTCACATATTTATCACATCTAAATTTGCACCAATTTTAATACACATAATAGATTTTTTATTAATATACATTATACTTGACAAAAATAAACTAAGGCTTGGAAGGAAACACTTCCAATTTTTCCTTATAAATTATTTTCTTAAGAACTGTCCAGTACAGACAATCTCGTAGGAAGTGCAAAGTATGATTCACATAAATGGAACAAATCCAATTATTAATATACATTATACTTGACAAAAATAAACTAAGGCTTGGAAGGAAACACTTCCAATTTTTCCTTATAAATTATTTTCTTAAGAACTGTGCAGTATAGACAATCTCATAGGAAGTGCAAAGTATGATTCACATAAATGGAACAAATCCAATTATAGTAACATAGATATATATTCTTCAAGTTATATAATTTTGTTTTATTATGACATGGAAAACAACATTCCATCATATTCATACTCTCTTAATAATCCAACAACCAACACTTCATTTATTTATGATAACAAACACCAATATGTTTAATGCATGGAATGTAATAACAAATCCCTTACTAATCCAACTCATGATATTGTGCTTGCAACACATTATTGTAAAATGAAAACAAATACCACCCATTATTATCCCATAGTATTTGTAAATATGACAAACAATTTCAACCTAGGTTAATTAATGAAAAATACCTACCAATGCAAAGCACACTAAACAAAATACCCTTCCAAGGCACAATAAACAAGCAAGCCTTAGCACATGGTAATTGTTTACAATTTACCTATCACCCCAAAATGGATCGATCCCAACATAAGCATTTAAACTTCTTTGATTAATTATTTCAAACATTTATTTTAACTCTTTAGTAACTAGTTTCTTCCAATTATATGAAAAAAATAAGAGTTAAACTCTTAAACATATTAACAACCATTATGTTTACAACCTAGTAAACTGCCAAATACTATAAGAAATTGCAATAATATAATTATTTGCAAATTAGCATCCAAGTTCTAGAAATAATAATAAAAATGAATAGAATTCCAACTTATTTGTTCATTCATATAATTTCCTTGTGGCAATTATAAATTTTAACAAACATACAGCATAACTAATCTTGTACCCATTCCATATATAGGAATTAACCAAAGAACACATGAATTCACATTAAGAAATTAAAACATCATTTCCAGGAATTAAAACTTATTTCTAAAAATACTTGAAATGGGAAATTGGTTGTATGTGAGGCACTCTCCACCCAACGGTAGGCAATGTTTCACATTAATCTGTCAACAAAACACCACTCCTGAGACGAGAGACCATTCACCATACAGACATCTCACCAGTCCCATTATTTCTGAATTTCACACTTTGGCAAACAAGAAGTTGGCTTAACTCCAATTTCATGCCAAATAGTGCATTCTGGTTCCTCAGTTTCATTCTGACAGCACCACAGTGAGATACATCACTTCCCTCATTTCATAGAAACCCACCAAGGTAGCTACCTACAACATTTTCCATTTCAATAGAATGACCAGTGGTAAAAACAGAAACAATTTTAGCAGTACCAGACTCAAAATTTGGTTTCTTAGGCTCAAATTTGGTTTCCTAGACTCATCCCTCTATACTAGATTCTTCTTCTACAGACCAAAATCTCCTTTCTTCACTCAATCCAACCAACATTTCTCTCTTCTTCATCTGGACAACGTAGTAATCGATTCTTATAGGGACGGGGGGATTTTTTTTTTGCATGCATTAATTCAATTCTTATAGGGACGGGGGGATATTTTTTTTTTGCATGCATTAATTCAATGCATGGAAAGTTTGATCCATGTGGACTCTCCATGAGACCCATATTTTCCCCTTTTATTATTTTTATTTTTTATTTTAGTTTTAGTTTTAAATAAAAAACATATAACATCTCCCCCTAATGCCACTTAATCCCACTTAGATCATAATCATGATTTAAAACAATTTTTAAGTTAATTAAATGGGATTAAGACCTAATTATGGCTTGTGATAATTTTAGGGATTTTAAGGATATAAAAGGGTCAAAGCAGAGTTTTTCCCTATGACACTTTCAACCCCCTTACCATCTCTGGTGAATACATGAGTACCTGATCTCTTCAACATACTGCCTCAATGTAGGCAATTGTGGATTTTAATATTAATAATTGTAAAAATACAATATGTTCAGCCTTTCATGTATTCATAAATAATAGTTACATATGGTCATCATTATACTAGGGTTTTTGTTGGATTTATTGTATCTCTCCATCTCTTTTCCAAGGGATCCCGGCCTAGGTTCAGTCCCTTCTGATCAACACAACAAAGCCCGAGATATCGGCCCAACAGAGCAGAGCTCAGTCGACAAAACCTGCAACGCAGATGCTATCTCACCCGAGATATCTTTCTTAATGGGTGACTAACAGAACCACGTTTCCGTAGTTGGGTGGGAGGGTTTTTTAGTACCTTGTATTACTTGTGGTTACTATACTTTAACAACTAATATTCGACCAAACCTCTCTTTATGAAACTTTAGTAAATAAACAACAAACATGCATCATAATCGTATCCATTAATGCAACATGACTATCATACATATATTCATTTACAATCAAAGCTACAACCATTCATTCACCACAATAATCCCACATATATCTAAGCTACTTTCAACATTCACACATATACACAGAATATAACATGGAAACCCATCCAAGTGAAAACCACGACGTTCTCTTCATATGGCATGAGGAAATAGATGCACCTTTCGTATGTGCACTAAGCTGCAGACTCTACTCAAGATATTACTCTCTAACTTTACAGACTCTTCCTCCCTCTCATGCTCTCTAATATTCTCTATTTTCTCCTTCCACTTGACTTCTACTAGTGATCCACACACAGCATGGATCAACTCAACCTTCCCTACTCCTCTGTGCACTCAGTTGCAGATCCTTTACTCTGATGCACTCATCGATATAGAGCCATTAACCATGAATGTTTAGTGAGTCTAACTTGAGAGTCTAATCTGTCAATGTATTCCCACAAATGTCTAATTTAGGTCTAGCTCAATATTCTAACCCACATACAGCTTAGGTTCCTTCTTTTATAGCCCTCTTATAGACTCGATACATATCCCATACGTACTTGTTACAGACTCAATACATACTCTATATAGACTTATTACAGACTCCTTTTATGTCGATGTTGCAGTCGACTTACTATAACCAGTCAACATGTTGTCTTTCCTATTCTAGCAACACATAACGGGAGGCACTATTGGCCTGACTTACAAAGATGCCTTAATACGCGTGGTTTCCGCTGGATATAGCAAAGCTCGTACCCACACTAGTTAAGGCCTGTCTCTTTATCAACATTATTCCTTACTGTCGCTTTCCAACTGTTATGTTATTTGCACACCTTCTTTTGTTGATATTCTGTCATACCATCTCGTGTCACACTCTATCCTTTTGTTGTGGCTTACTTGTTTGGTGTGGCTTCCTCATCCATCACCTTCCCCTCTTCTTCTTATTCTCTTTTACTTCCTCTGTCACAACATCCTTCCCCTTCTCCTTTATGTTGCTTCCTCGGTCGTAGCTCCTTCCTCTTCTCCTTTATGTTCTTCTCCATACTTAGGCATAATTTTGCATGAATTCTGCCTTATTATCCATAGGCCCAACAGGCACCCAACACTCTCTTGTGGCTCATCCTGAGCCACTTAAAGCTATTTCTCCATGTGATGAATTGTGTTGATTTTGTTCTAAAAATCCTCCATGATTTTCACCACTTTCTATGTCTCTGTGCGCACTTCTTCCTCTATTTTTTCATTTGCTCCACTAGGTCAGAATTGACGTGTTCCGGCATGATTTTTTCTAATGATGTTTCTACCTCGTGCACCTTCTGATGTACAGGATGGATGATTCATGTAACTCTCTCTGCCTCAACCTGCAATTCTTCTACTTTTTCTTTGCGTTGTTGCTATTTTGTGTAGAGCACAGTCATCTATTGCTACAGTTTTCTCATCTCTGTTTCCTTAGCCATGTTTTGTGCTAAGGGTAGTTGCTTCATATCATTTCTTATTTGTGTCATATTTGCTTCAAACACATTCATCTCACTTGCAATCCTCTATGATTTCTCGTCATTCATTAGTGCTTACCAAGTCTGAGAGACTTGGTCAACAACCTTAGCACATGTTTCTTCTGCTTCTTCTATTCTCTTCGTAGCCTAAGTTGGTTGCATCTCTTCTACTCTCCAACACTTCTAAGGGTGTGATGGGTCTCCTTTGCTCTTCTAACTTTGTAAGTTTCCACCTAAGGTCAACTGCTATCTTTCCTAGCCTGAGGACCTTGTCTTCTGATGGCATTTCTTATGATATTTCAACACCGTCAAGATTCGAACAAACAATATTTATGATATTTTTGAGCTTCTGCTTACTTTCTTCTCCTTTTCTTAATTCTTGTTTGGTCCTTTGCATATTTCCCTTGATTTTTTTGATAGCCTTCTTGGATTGTTTCACCTACTTACTAAGGGTACTTCCTCTTACTCTCATCTCTGTAACCGCCTCTTTTTGTAAGGCATGCACATCCACTAGTCACATCTTCGAGAAATCTAAGAATATATGGCTAGCACTTCTGTCAACCCCGCTGGAGTCTGGAGTCTCCAAATCCAAGACTTCTTTGTGGAGTTATTGTCACATGCCCCAATTTGCAAAACAATTTAATTTTATTGAGGAACATTATGTTATATTTTATGCTAAGTTTGTAATTGATGACCAAGTGGGGTCAAGAATAATTAATGTATTTCAGAATATTTTATTAATAAATAAATAAATGATGAGACAACAACTTAGGGAAGTTGTTAAAAGAGTGTTAACTGGTCACTTGGTGGAGGATATTGGGTGGAGAGTATACTAACAAGTGGCAGCATCCTCAAACTACTTCTAATTGTTGCAGGTGGCAACTTCCCTATATTTGTGGTCATGATTCCCCAAGAAAGTGGAATTGGAGCAAGTGGCTCATTAAGTAAAAATTGACCCAGAATACCTAGGCATTACTATAAAACTTCCCGTTGAAGACAATTGAGGCTGCTCATTTTTCTAGAATGGTGATCATTCAATGTGAATGAAGTGCACATGAGAAATTCAATGGAGGGGACTTATTGAAGTGAGTTTGAGGGGTTAGTTGTTGAGAACTGAACTTATGCAGCTCTTAGGCTGAAGTTCTTACTGTTGTGAGCAGGTTTGGATTACTTGTGTAATTTGACCAGTCAAGTGACAGAACGTCTTAAGGATACATCCTTCACCCAGTACTCTACCAAGAGGACCAGAAAATAGGCTCGAGGGTCCCGAGGAAGTGCAAACTAAGCTTTTTCCAAGAGTTGGTTGGGAGGAACATCCTCCTTAAGCTGTTGCCACCTCATCATTTGACAGGTTTTTATTTGTTCAATTTATTGATAATTTATTTACTGTGTTTCAGTAAATGTTTAATAGTTTTTCAAGGATATGCATGTTATTAATTTGTTAGGGTTTATGCAGAAAAGAATATTGTGTATTGATAAACTTAGTGATTAGTGGAATATAGTTAAAACGGTAGGAATATTAGTAAATGAAACATGAATAGAAAGAAATTACCACATTGTATTTTTCCACGCCTTTTATAAGGCAGTACTCTAGTACAGCTGGTTGCTTAAGTTAAATAAGTATATTTGTTTATTACTCTCTCTGAAAAATGCAAATGAATACTTACATAGTTTTTATGTCATTCATTATAGAAAAATAGCAGTACTTACTCTATCTACTGAAAGTATCTGCAATATCTAATTACAGGAAAAGAATAGAGTATACATTAGTCACTAGTAGTCATATTAATCACAGAACTATTACTAGTACTAATATTTATTCTAAACACAATAAATAAAGTTAAATAAACAAATATAGGAATAGTAAAAATAGTACTTAGGGTTTTAACCTAGCTAGTAATTCATGGGTCTTTATAATAATTTACTCCTAGTTCATATTTACATTCTATACTGAAAAACAAAGATTGTTTTACTATAACCCTCGCCATTTACTTAGGGTTTACAAGAGGTAGGTTTAATCCCTAAAATCAGACTTTTACATTCTTAATCATAACATAACATTTAATAGCTCTAAATATTTATTACTGAAAGAAAAAATAGGAAATCAAAACTAAAACCATTTCTGTAAAAATCCATCTCATTCCAGAACTTAAGGTTATCTACAAATAAGGACCAATCTGAGAGAGAAACTGAGTACTGTATTCACCTAAGAACACTGTAAAAATTTAAATAGTATAAAATTACGATAAATTATTTACATTAAAAGTTAATAACACTGTAAAACAAATTGATAGAAATGAAATAAATTAAGGGTAATGACCTGACTTTTTACAAATATCAGTCAAGGTTGAAGCATGCTCAAATTAAAATTATAAATTTAAAACCATTCTTTTCATACGTAAAAACCCTGTATCTAATTACAAGTTTCGCTAACTAAACAGTCTTATCATTACCCGCAAAGACTATTTTAAAAATTGAAATATCGAGACAGTGATCGAAACAGCATGGTCACGGCTTTAAGCCAAGTTGGAAAAAAAAATCCTTTACATCTTCCAGGTTGTAAGGCACCGTTAAGGAAGTTCCAGGTCACGGCTGCTATAGCCTTTAAAGTTTCTTGCCATAATACCCTCTAGGGTTTTGAGTTCATACAAACACAAACAAACAAGAAGTAACAATCTAATATGTAAACCAAGTCCATGCCATAACCAGCAGTGAAGTTTCTTATCTTTCCAACCACCACATCCCAATGCAGGAGAAAACCCTTAGTGAAACCGGGGCTTACCAGAGTCTGCATAGTTGGAAGTTGAAGGAACAAGCTCGTTTCCAACCTACAGATCCGTGAGGAGGACCTGCACAGAGTAACCACCCTTTTGGTCACAAATATTTTAATAAATTGAATAATGTCAAAATCTACTTCAATTAAAAACTAGTTTTGGGTCTTTACTTGGCAGCGTTTCAGTTTGAATGAAGTCGTGGAGACCAGCCACCTAAGACCACTTATTGGCACCTCACCGAAAGTTAAGAAGACACCAAGTCACGATTTGAAGGAAAACAAACAACACTCCAACCAGAACAAAGAGCACCCTTTTACAAGCTCTGTCCACTGTATTTCAGTCTTAAATCTAACTCAGTCCTCAAATCCTTAAAGGAAAACAAGTTTCTACACTCACAATATGCTACAACAACCTTTAAGCACCGAGAATCCACCTTATACCCTCACCAAAACAAGCTTGCAGTGCTTTGTCGAAAGGTAGTTTTTAAATAAGAGAGTTGACAAAGTCATGACGGCCACGAGCTCATAGCTCAGCTGCACCAGTCGATGAACCTTCTCTTTGCAAACAAAAGGTATGGTTCTCACTTTTAAGTCAACCTATCTCATGGATAGAACCATATCCATATGTCCTTCTAGATTTTTCTTCGACATGGGTAACTTCTCTATAGTCCTGTGTGCAGTTTATAATATGCATTATGATTATTACAAATCAAACGTTAATCATTGAAATAATATCATATGTTGATTTCTAATAATGTATTGTACTTAGATCATTTCAATGCCAAATCTATCAACCATTGTATTAAGAATATATTATTCTTTTAGGGTTTTGTTATAAGTCACGATAGGGTAATGTCTTTTGCTAACCTTGTTTATCAAACATAGGTAAAGGACAAGTTTTAATCCATGAATTACTTTACAAAGGAGATCTGATGATTCCTTGAAATAGCCTTTTGATGTTATTAGAGTTGAAGAGTAAATGAATAACAAGGACCAAAGCAGTATAAGATCTCTCACTATATTTCTTTAAACTGACAACCTTGTTCAAAAAGATTTATTAAGCAACCTTGTGTAAGGCGTAATTTATAGCTGAAGGGTACACTAGGATTGGAAGTATAAGGTACAAGTAAAAAGGATTCAAAGTAAAAGACTATAAAAGTTTTAAAGGAAAATTCTTTCAGCTAGGAAGAGAACCGTAATCCAATTCTTTTACTGCAGTGGGTAGTTGGGAACTTTGGTAAGTGCAGTTCTCATAATTTATATAAGAGTTTCATTTGTAACTCTAAACTCCTAGCAATGAATATACAGTTAAGAGTCAGTATAGTTTGTTTATATTTGAGAAAAGCATCTAACTAGAAAACCCTAAGATAAGGGTAAATGTGTTATACATATAATGTCTTTGAGTGATCTAACTTGAAGCTGCGAACTTTGTTTCTTCCTAGGTAAACTCTAGATCAAAATTACTGTAAACAGAAATGCAAGCATTCATTAGAAGATTAATCATAATCATCCAAGGGATTTGATATCTTTTGACAATATTTGATCATGCAATTTAACCCATGCATAGGTGGTTTGTTATAATGTCATTACGGAGTTTCGACACCAAATTTAAGATCAACATTACCTATTTGGAGACAAGCTGCATTTAAACATTCTAAGTCTAGCATCATAAACATGCTAGAGAAGTATCTTCTTGACTTGAATATATATTAGTTTTACTGGAACTTATGCTTACCTGTTAAAATCTATAAAGAACCATCAGTCCCACTATGTTAGCTATAAGCTAAGTAAGCCCAGATCACCCCTAAGAAACTTTCCCCTACCTGATAAAAGAAAAATAATAATAAACATAGCATTAGTAAAAGAAAGAATATCTTTCCTACTTTCTGGAAAAAGATTACAACTGCTAACGTGAAACAGTGCTAACACAATTCGTTAAGATAAGCCTTCAAGTTATACAAAAGCTTATAAAGAAGTAATCTTTGTTTCTCTTACAAAAACTGTTTTATTATCTGCTAACCGTTAGTGGTACTTTAGTAGTGACTTTTGACATTTTATGTCACATAATTTTTTTTTTAAATTTTACGAATTTTTGAGTTATTACATGTGGTATCAAAGCACAAGATTCAAACACTAGGCCTGAATGTAGCTCAACTTTCTTATGTGGAACAATAAATTTAAATAAACATGTTGATGTTGTTTTCTTTTGAATGATACATCCAGATAATTTTGTTTTTGAGTTAACAACAAATATGGATAGATTGGAAGAATATGCGGATTAGGAGTCTCCTTACACTGAATGAAATAATTTTCAAAAAGAACCTATACAAGACGAGATAACTAATAATTTTTCTGAACTATTACAAACAGTTAAGGAACTAAAACCAGAGATGGAATCAGTTAAGAAAGAAAATGAGAGGATTCTGAGAGCTCGGGAGGAGCTAAATCAGATTTTAATGGAAATATTTCATACTAAGGGAAAAGATAAAAGAACTGAGTCTGAAGATATGGGTTATCAGCATAACGATAAAAAGACTAAACAAGTTAAAAACGAAAGTAGCTCATCTTCTGAAGTAGATGGTGATTTACATAAACAAAACTTTCATTATACTAGTGACAGTAGTGAAGATAATCACCATACTAGGAAGAGAAATTTTAAACCTTATGAAGAAATCTCTGGGAAATTCAAGAAAATTAAGCCACCAACTTTTAATGGAGAAACTGAGAAAGGGCAAGAAGCAGAATCCTAGTTGGCTGGGATGAAGAAATACTTCCAAATTTATAACTACTCTAATCAACTGAAGGCCAGGATGGCTATTTATAATCTTACGGGAAAAGCAGATATATGGTGGAATAACTTAAAAAGAGTAAAAGGTATAAGGGAGAAAAATATAAATTGGAGTACATTTAAGAAATATTTAAAAAAGAAATTTTTATATTTGAATAGTATTATGAGGAAAGGGCTAAGGAATTTTACGAGCTGAAACTGGGAACAATGAATATGAAAGAACTAAATAGTAAATTTCTAAGTCTGCTCAGGTATGTTCCATATATTGTGGACGAGAAACCTAAGGTACAACAGTTTCTCAGTTGTTTACCTTATCATATAAAAGACAGAATTGAGTATGACAATCCGAAAAATTTAGAAGAAGCAATGAGAAAACCAAATTTCTGTTATGAACAAAATCGTAAAAAGGAAAGTATGACCAACTGGAAGGCCAAAAGGAATAATAACTTTGAACAGAAAAAGAAAGATTTTGTGCCTAACCAAAATTTTAAGAATAATAACACGAATAATTTTCCTAGTAAAAATTTCCAAGGGAACAAAAGTAATTCACAGACCAATCCAAATAATCAAAGCAATAAAGAATATGCTAACAAGCACAGTAACTATACAAAGAATTTTGAATGAAAGGAACCCATAAAGTGTTGGGAATGTAATGGCCCACATTATGCATCAGTTTGCCCCAATCGGAAGAAGACTGTTAGCAACATACACACAATACAGGAGGAGATGACTGTTGGTGATCTAGCGAGGACAAATGCCAGGATCAATGCGGAATTAGAGAATCGGCAAGCAGATTATCAAACTTCCATGGTGGAAGTAGAAGGTAAGATAAATCAAATACCTATATCTATTTTAATTGATCCAGGGGCTAGTTTAAGTTATATTTCTCCTAGTTTAGTAGAAAAGTGTAAGCTTTCAGTTGAAAAGTTTGCAAGATCTTGGTTAGTCCAGCTAGCTACTGGTGCAAAGAGAAAAGTAATTAGCTTTGTTAAGAATTGTGCAGTAACTATGGATCAGTTTGAAACCTCTGTTAAGCTCAATGTGTTACCTTTAGGTTCATATGATATGTTAATCGGTATAGATTGGTTATAACAGCATAGGTGGTCCTAAATTGCTTTGATAAAACCTTCACTTGCATAAATAGTGATGGAAAGTTAATAAATGTAAAGGGAATCCCTAGGAAAACAGTCGTAAGGCAGATTTCTGCTTTGCAGGTTAAGAGAGTTGTTAGGAAAGGCTGTAAAGCTTTTGCTGTAACAGTAATTAATGAAGAAAATACTAACAGAGATAAATTAAAATTGGAATATATTCCGATTCTAAGGGTATATTCAGATGTATTTCCGGAAGAAATTCTGGGACTGCCTCCGAAACGGGAATTAGATTTTACTATTGAGCTGGTACATAGTGTAGTGCCTAGCTCAAAAGCTCCTTATCGGATGAATATACTAGAATTAATTGAACTTAAGTCACAGTTAAAAGAAATCATTGATAAGAATTACATTAGACCCAGTGTGTCTCCCTGGGGGGCACCTGTCATCTTTGTTAAGAAAAAGGATGGAACTCTACGACTATGTATAGATTACTGTCAACTAAATAAAATGACTATCAAGAACAGATACCCGTTACCTCGTATAGATGATCTGTTTGATCAGCTACGTGGAGCCATGGTGTTTTCAAAGATTGATTTACAATCTGGATACCACCAGGTCTGAATCAACAAATAAAGATATCTTTAAAACAACTTTTAGGACTCGATATGGACATTACGAGTTTGTCGTTATGCCATTCGAGATTACTAATGCCCCAGTTGTTTTTATGTGTCTGATGAATAATGTAATGCACAAATATCTGGATAAATTTGTGGTCGTATTTATTGACAACATCTTAATTTACTCAAAGTCTGAAGAGGAACATAAAGAACACTTAAAAGTTGTCTTACAAGAGTTACGAGAAAATCAACTTTTTGCAAAATTCAGTAAATGTGACTTCTTTAAAGATAAAATCCAGTATTTAGGTCATGTGGTGACTAAAGAAGGAATTTATGTTGACCCCGAAAAGATAAAGGCAATCGAATATTGGTCAGTCCCAAAAGACGTAACTAACATTCGATTATTCATGGGGATTACTAGTTATTATCGAGGATTCATCGAGGGGTTTTCAAGAATTGCAAATCCTATAACCTCTTTGCAGAAAAAGGGGAAGAAATTTGATTGGAATCAAAAGTGTGAAGACAGTTTTAAAAAGTTAAAAACGTTATTAACCACCATGCCAATTCTAAGAATTGCTGACCCTAATAAGGATTTTATAGTATGTACTAATGCATGCAATGACGGCTTAGGTGGAGTATTAACTCAGGAAGGACACGTCATTGCTTATGAGTCTAGGAAGCTGAAGGTTCATGAGAAAAATTATGCGACCTATGACTTGGAATTAGATGCTGTCATACATGCCTTAAAAATGTGCGTCATCATTTAATATGAAGGAATTTTATACTAATGACAGATAATAAAGGATTGAAATACATGTTGGATCAACCTAATTTGAATGCTAGGCAAGCTAGGTGGCTAGCTTTTCTTAGTGAATATGATTTTGAAATTCAACATGTTAAAGGAAAGGAGAAGAAGGTTGTTGATGCATTAAGTAGAAATGAAAAGCTAAATTTTACAGCAGCCATCAGCACTTATAAGACAAACTTGGAGGAACAAGTTTGTAATTGATGACCAAGTGGGGTCAAGAATAAAACGTGGCAATATCCACGGAAAAGCGTGGATATTGCCACGGAAAAGCGTTTTTTTTCCCGTGGCAGTCATTTCGTCGCAATAGCGATGACCCGTTAATTGCGTGGCAAGAGCGACGAGAATACGTCGCAATTGCGATGGACCTTCATAGAATGAAAAATTCAACCTGCGACGGTACGACGTCGCTATATCGACGAACATACATCGCTATATCGACGAGTAAGCGTCGCAAAGTTCCACGAGTAAGCGTCGCTATATCGACGAGTAGGCATCGCTTTATCGACGAGTAAGCGTCGCAAAGTTCCACGATTAAGCGTCGCTATATCGATGAGTAGGCGTCACTTTATCGACGAGTATCCGTCGCAAAGTTCCACAAGTAAGCGTCGCTATATCGATGAGTAACCGTCGCAAAGTTCGACGGCAAGCCGTCGATATAGCGACGATATCTGTAGTTTTAAAAAAAAAAATATGGTCATGAGTGGTTGGGTACACAGTGGTTTTTTCACAATCTAAAGAATAAACAAGAATAAACATTACAAATTTAAATGCGGATCTAGTTATGAGACACTTTTACCCTGAGGTGTCTGCCATACAATAGATAGGTTCTTACCACCCACCATTGAGAGACCTTAAGCCATAAACCTAGCGCACTTACCTTTTAAAGGATTGAGCCTTCCTTGTCATAATTCAATGCGACGGTTAAACAAATTTATGGGAGGCCAAGGAAAGGTTGAAAAGATTTTGTTTTACTTTAAAACATAGTGGAGGAGGCAGCCTTGTCCCCTTATCCACCCACTGAGCTGCCAGCGTATTCCACCGATAGAATATTCACTCTAGGATCTGTGAGACAGCTTACTTCGGCAGATGAAGAGTTTCATGGGTAATTAAAGAAAGCCCTCATCCATCCACTATTTGCAAGAGAATCTTTTATTTTCCAGAGCTACCCTAAATATAAGCGGCAGACGACAGACTTCAGGCTTATATTATGTTTTTCCTAATTCTTATTAAAGGCCATAAGCACTAGATAATATGATCCTGATGGCACCCTCAGCAACAACAATAGGATGAATGGATTTTTCCATGATGCCGGGTAGGAAGGGAAATGGAGGACTCCCAAGTCATGGGATGATCTACGGGAGACTAAGAGTAACCCCTATTCTCTGATAAGAAAAATCGCCCTGTTGATCAGGCAAGGTGCCTTGTTTGATTGATCATCCAACCGTGTATAATCAGTTCTTACTTATTGTATTTTTGTAGTGAATAAATCAAGCAGTTTAACAATATATGCTGAAGTGCTAGCTGTAGAGAGAGAGAATAAGGCAGCAGTTCACGACGTGCCTACTTAAGTTTATGCTGGCTGTAATTCCGGAATAAATAGGTGCAGGAGCGATCCAACAATTCCACAACTGAGCGCTCTAACATATAAAGTAAAGAGGGTAGTGGTTAATTGATTGGTAGCAGAGACAAAGGGTCAGGGTTATAAAGTGGATGCATTGTGGTTACCCCAAAGGTTAGCTTATCGGGGGTTTTCAAATTAGGGAATAAGTGTTGACAGAAACTTGCAATTTTCCCTAATGTCTGAGCTACCCTTGTTTACATTTGAATGCTGATGGGAATAATGCAATCCCGTGTCTGAATGACCGTGTCCAAATAATGCCCATATTCGACTGATAATGGGAATAATTCTGTGTCCAAATGATAAAACCGTGTTCCAATGCTGGGAATAATGCTGAGAATAATGATGCTGCCCATACTGCTTATTCTAATGCTTGTTATGCCGGTTCTACAGCTTATACCTGGGAGATTCGGAACAACTCAATAAATAATCCCTCGAGCACTCATACCCCTGAATAAGAAGGATCATTATGGAATAATGGAATCAATAATATAAAGAATAGTAAGATAAATCAAAGAGAACATATCAGTGTTCTCATTCTATCTCTAATAATGATATACCTGAATTATCCATGGTCATAACCAGGAAAGCAAATTTTAATTGTGAAAAATATGGACTTTAGGTTAAGGATCAATAGCTCTGTTTAAGAAGTTTCAAGAATTTGAGTTGTATATGTGATAGGAACCTTACACTTTCATTTAAGACTGTTTTCAACATGTTTCCTTGTCCTATGGACTGAAAAAATAAATGCCTACAATTACACAAACAGAACAGCCATACATATCTATTCTTGAAACCATAGATGGCATTGTTTTTCTATATAATAGGTTGATAGTATAATAACCACTAAATTGAAAAACAAAGATAATCTTACAAATCTTTGAAAAAATTGGCACACATTAGGAGACTAAATACAACATACAAGACTTGAAGGAAGAAAAAATGGCCTTGTCTACCTGTTCAGTGTGCTTCCCAAAATCATGGTACGTTCCAGACATATTT
>LPNX010489105.1:0-13938 GCA_001517045.1 Pseudotsuga menziesii | reverse complement strand
TATTTGAATCCCCAAGTAGGGTGTTATTAAAATAATTAAATTATAAAGAACAAACTAAGTACAGAGTTTATGTACATCTTATCAAAGAACTCTAATAAACCCTATTTGTATTTTTTTACATAAATAGAATATGAAAATAATTAACATATAAATATATGATTATTTATAAAAAGAACTGTTTCTTTTAAGATTTACAAACAGGATATACCTGTGAAAGTAAATTATAGGGTCGAAACCCTAGAAGAAAATATTATATTTACAAATGATAAACATGTAAACTATAATCCGATTACTTGGACTAATTAATTAATAAACAATTAAATTAATTATAAACTGTTTACAGTCCATTGAGGACAAGTGAAAGAACAATTATAATATTATAACTGGAAATTTACACCACCCACCTGTAACACTAATTAAAACAAATTTAACTAAGGAACATAATCTTTCAAAATTAAATTTAAAGATTTATTTTACACATGGTTTCCTACAAGAAAACCCTAGCTCGTAATTCTGAGCAAAACGAGTATAATTTATAAATAAACCATGACTAAGTGACATTCTTTAAACATTACAGTAATCTATTACAAAGTATGTTAAACAGTAATAATTTCATTCACACTCGAATAGGGATAAAACCCTAAAATTACACAGAGTGTCAAATAGTAATGTTCTAAACCGAGTTCGAGCTCGAAGACAGAACTGTCTTAACAAAACTAATGATTTACATTAACAAGCCATAAGTCTAAAATTTTAAACCAAATACAACACCCAGCATACAACCAGGACCACCCATCGACGAAGCGAGGGTTTGTACACATAATAAAACCAACATTAACTTATAAAATAAATTTCGCAGCTAATGCCGAAGCTGTATAAGTTTCCAAGCTTAGAAGTTTCCCCAATTCTTTACCCTGTTACAAGTAAGGGAAGAACCCATTCTCTGAAAACCAGGGCTTACCAGTTTTGGAGCCAAGAGACATGAAGAAAGTTAACATCTTCTTTTGCACCTTTCGTAACGAGTGGTCACTAGTTCCTGCAAGTGCATAACACAGTGTGTGAGTTTTGAAACTCATTTTCTACCAAAAACCTACTGTAACTACAAATTTAAGATGGATAATGCTTTTAGAATTATAGAACTAAATATATACCTGATAAAGAGAATAAACAGCTAGTAATGGGACTGTCACCAAAAGCAAGGCATGAACATGAAGCTCCAAACCCTATGACGATGGAAAAGAGCACACTAATAGCAGCGAAGCCTCAGCTTCACATAAAAGTGTCAGACCACGAAAGAAGGGCAAAAGGGAGTTACAAGCAAGTCGTAAGCCAAATGAAAAAGAGAAGAAAAGACCCTAGCAGAGTAAAAACCCATGGTATGGAGTTTGACAACAGGACCGAGCTCATAAGAACCACAACATGATAAACCCAAGCGTTGGGACAACTGAAACTAGAGTATCACTCACGGCCGCCATGAGAGCTTGCAGAGCAGCCCGAAGGGCCAACACAAACTATGGAGGAAGAATAGCAAAGGGTTAGGGTTGCTTGATTTTTATATACGACCAATGCATGGCCAGGAGAAAACCACGTGGCCTCAATAATACAAATCATGCAGTGGGTTGATTTTCAATAGTTCACCTATGACCGAATAATTTCAATTATTTTTACAATGATTTTTAAACAAACAATGCATGCAATATAATATATACTCATCCCAACGTTAACATAACATATATATATATATATATATATATATGATAACCTTGATTAATGTTTATTTGGTGTTGGGAAAATCAATCTTTCTCGGGACACCGACCTCATGAAGGTTTAGTAATCATATGGTCATTATACAACCCCAGAATCTTGGTTTAAAAACTCTTCGAAACCATTGTTTATGCTTGTAAATCATCGTTGGATATGCTTGGGAATATAAAACAAACCTTTTTGTTCTTAAACCAATCAGCTTGGAGTGGAGGTAATTCATCAAATTATATAGTAATGTCTAGATTACATTGTGAGTGTTTTGATTAACCATGTTTTTATCAACGTTAATCCTAGCAAGGTATAATAACCATTTGTTTTATGAAAATTCCAAGTTGAATTGTTTTAAAACCATCGAACAAATGTAGTTTTCTATATTTAATTACATTATGGTCTATGCATGGTTATACTCTTCTAAAACAACAATTCAAGTTGTGACAATTATAAAGTTGCATAGCATAGTATTGAGTATAATCATGAACTCTTTACAAGCTCAACTTTGTTTTAGACTTGTATGTCTAATAAAGAAAATAGTTTATTTATGATCATAAGCCTTATAAAAACCAACGAATCAAATAGTAGTCAACTATGAAGTTGGCTAGTATAGTAAAAGAACACTTTTATGAATTCTTTTACATAGTTCAAATTGGTTTATACTTTAATAGGCTACGGTTGTTTCTCAACTTGGTAGTTGCTAGTAATTTACCATGTCTATATATTTGGTAGAATGGTTTTATGATTATACAAAATAACTAGTGCTTAGCATAGGATAGAAGGTTGATCTTTATAGAAAACATCAACCTTAGAAGTTGTTATAGACAGAACTTAATACAAGAAAATCATTATAGTAATAATGAAAATTATATGGAATAATCTTACTCAAGTCCATAATTAATTGGAATAACATGGCCTAACTTAGATTTAAGAATTAAAAGATAACAGTTCTTGTAAGACAATGTAGTTGTTTTTTACACTAATTACAATTATATAACAAGAAGTTTTACAGGATGGAAGCTTCTCTACAAAAATGAAAGTACTGAACAGTTGGATATTCAAATAAATATTGCGATAATGTATACGATACAATAGGACAACAAGTATAACATTGCAAAATATGCATAACAAAGTAGAAGTTACTATGTAACAAAGATTAGAAGTTTAAAGTCACAGTAGATATCTTTACTATCGCTAAGTTTGATAAGATAGGAACTCTTTTATTTGAACCTTGCCTATAAAGAAATACTGAAGAAAACAAAGTACTTTACCTCATTGAGTTGCTTAGAATTTATCATCTTATCTACTAAGAATTTTTAATTGCAAATAGAGACACTTATGGATACTTTATGAATTTAAAACGTTTACTTGTTCGATCATACCTGTAAACCTATAAGAACCAGTAATCTTTCTGCGTTCGCATAATTGCTAAGTAAGCCCAGGATTCAAAGCTAGATTCCACCTACTTGTCATAAAGAAGACTCATCAGTAAACTAAAATAAAACAATACGCAAGTAAACCTTATTCTCGTTACAAAAAGGAAAACTATTTAGTTAACGTAATTGAGATTATGTAATACTAATCAATTGATTGTTTCTTTTTCTGATAACATTTAGCTGTTAGTAAACCGTAGATTCAACATTTTATGTTATCTCAAAATTTTAAATTTTTGTGAAAATTTGGGGTTTTGACACCAATACCTAAGTCTGATTCTCCAAAATATTTTGAAGATTTTAGGCCTATATCTCTGTTTAATTTCATTTATAAGATTATTGGTAAAATCATATCTACTAGAATTAGAAGGGTGCTCGGTAGATATATCTCTAGTGAACAGTTTGGTTTTTTGCCTAGGAGATAGATTCATGAAGCTGTGGGTGTCATTCAAGAAGGTATACACACTATTCACAGTAAATGTTTAAAATATGTGGTTTTAAAGTAGACTTGCCTAAATCCTATGATCGGGTTAATTGGAGCTAGTTATGGATCCTTTTATCTAAAATGGGTTTTGTTGTGCCTTTTATCACTTGGGTTATGAGCAGCCTTACTTATGTTTCATTTTCTTTATTAACCAATGGACTGGCTTCATATTTCTTTAGATCTAGATGTAGGCTCAAGAAAGGCTACCCACTTGCACCCCTGCTTTTTCTTATTGTTGTTGAAGGTCTGGGTAGGGAACTTCTTTTAGCTAAAGAGTGTGGGACTTTTAAAGGTATTACATTTGGCAATAATATCACTTTATCTCATGTCCTGTTTGTGGATAATATTGTGATGGTATCTGATGGTTCTAAATAGTCTTTATCAACTTTATGGGCCTAATATGTAGAGAGAAACTGGACCCTGAAAATTATTGCACGACATAATTAACAATATAGAAGGATGGGCCGAATATGTAGAGAGAAACTGGACCCTGAAAAATATTGCACGACTTAATTAACAATATAGAAACACCACATATCTATATAGGGAAGGCACGACTAAATAAACAATGTCGAATTACCTCAAAAGATTTTGAGATTTTATATTAAAGTTCATATTCACTATTGCCATCAAATTAAATACATCATTATGATAATCCCCATACTCTACCATAAAAAAGAACGAACAAGGTATTAGGAGACTTTCAAGTGGTCATTAATTGAGTAAAGGAAAAAAGACAAGGTACAAATTAAATATCTAGATGTTAATTACTAACTAAATAGTACTATAATTATGAAGAATATGTTTACTTGGTTATTCTTTAACCATGTTGGATGTTAATTACTAACTAAATAGTACTATAATTATGAAGAATATGTTTACTTGGTTATTCTTTAACCATGTTTACAGAGAATTAAACAACGAAGAGGATGCTCTCTCAAAAATTGCATTGGGAGCAATGGATGGCAAAATCTGGTTTTCTTTTTAGCTGCTTTAAGAACATGACATTTAGTGATCTTTTAAGTAGTGTCTTTGGGCTTTACATGACATTTAGTGATCTTTTAAGTAGTGTCTTTGGAATTTGTATTATTTTGATGAATGCGTGAAGACTCTGTTTTCCCCGGTTGTATAATCCGTTCTTGTTGGAGATATGCTAACTTGTTTGCATGCACTTGCTAATGATGAATTTTGGTTGTGTAGACTTATTACTGGATCTTAGGCTTATTGCGCCGAGAGACGCTCTACAGCCAGTATGGGGGAGATCTTGTAACATTGTAACTTTACGTAATCTTGTAATATAGATGTCGGCTATAAAAAACAAAACTTTTAATTATCTTCCAAAATAAATGTCGACCACAAAAACAATCTAATATGGGTGAGATGTTGTAATGTTCCTACCTAACAAAATAATAAAAAATTTAATTATCTGCCATAAAAAATGTCCGTGAGAAAAACAACACAATATAGGGGAGATGTTGTAATATTTCTACTTAACAAAATAATAAAAAATAAAAAATAAAAAAATTGAATTATCCTTAAAAAAATGTTGGTCATGCACATGGTTTTAAAACCATGTGCAAGGCCTCTTAAAAACCCATGGTTTTATTGTACATGGTTTAGGAGAGCCTTACAAATGGTTTTAAAGCCATGTGCAAGGCCTCTTAAAAACCCATGGTTTTATTGTACATGGTTTAGGAGAGCCTTACAAATGGTTTTAAAGCCATGTGCAAGGCCTCCTAAACAACCCATGGTTTTGTTGTACATAGTTTAGGAGGTAGTTGCAAATGGTTTTAATACCATGTGCAAGGCCTCCTAAACAACCCATGGTTTTGTTGTACATGGTTTAGGAGGTAGTTGCAAATGGTTTTAATACCATGTGCAAGGCCTCCTAAACAACCCATGATTTTAGGAGGGCCTTGCACATGGTTTTAAAACTATGTATGGGGGAGATGTTTTAATGTTTTTTCCTAACAAAATAAAAAATATTATATGCAACCATAAATAAATATTATATGCAACCATAAATAGTATTAAGTATTAATAATAAAAATATTATTTGTGGACCTTAAATAAAAAAATGTGTCTTTTGGTTTGAATCACAATAAAGCTGATAGTTGAGTGCAATACTTAAGAAGAGGTCTGCACCTCCAAAGATTTGATCCCTCTCGGTGCTTGATAGAGCCTTGGATTTGGATCTATGCTGGTTTATACATTTGACACAAGTTTCTTTAATACAAAGTTGTATTTTATTACTAAAAAATTATGTTAATACTTTTTCATCTAAATAAAAATAATGAAATTAATTAAATACTCTGTTCCGTGTTGTATAATATGTTCTTGTTGGAGATATGCTAACTTGTTTGCATGCACTGGTTAATGATGAATTTTGGTTGTGTATACTTATTACTCGATCTTAGGTTTCTTTATACATTTGACACAACTTTCTTTAATACAAAGTTGTCTTTTATTACTAAAAAATTATGTTAATACTTTTTCATCTAAATAAAAATAATTAAATTAATTAAATACATTATTATGTTAATACTTTTTTCATATAAATAAAAATAAGAAAAAAATGAAAAAAAATAATAATAATAATACACCATAACTCTTTAAATTATAATTCTAAAGTGTTAAGAAGGATGGGGTGCCTTCTGAAGATCAACCTTTGTCTTCTTTTGCTACTCGGAAGGAGGTGACTCTGCCACTTGATTCTGGATTTTTATTGGTGGGTGTGGATTCTGGTTCACAGCTTTGTGTGAAGTCATTCAAACCTCTCCTCTATGTTTATTTTGTTTAGGTGATTTTGCGAAGGGACCCATTTTATTGAATAAATCCTAGGCTCTATCAAACGCCTAGAGGAATCAAATCTCTGGAGATGCAAAGCTCTTGTCTTGACTTGACTGCTTAAATACACTTACAAATAATTCGTGTAAATATATTTTTGTGTTATGCCATGCACATATACAGATTCCAAACTTCATTGCAACAATCCTTTTTTGAACCTCTACTGTAAAATGTGTCTTTTATCAATACGCTCACCTGCTACTTCTTTTGTTTCATAAACCTCTATTGTAAAATGTGCCTTTTACCAATACGCTCACCTGCTACTTCTTTTGTTTCATAATTAGAAAAAAAATGTCAACTTTAGTTGAAATGACTTCTCCGAAACATTTCTTGCAATACAAACTGAGTTTATTGTGCATCAAATATGAAGTTCAAGAATTTGTGCTGCTATTTATCCATAACATCATGCAAATTTATTGTTTGTCCATACTTGGTCTAATTAGTTCATGATTGTCACTCCACTGCAATCTTATTTCCAATTGTGCCTTAAAAAAAGGAGTAGTTTTTTTTGGTATGTTCAACATGGGAAAAAATAACTATTACTTACATTTTATATCATGGTATGAATTTGTTATGACCATGCTCTTTCCAAATCCATAACGCAACTACTTTCCAGAAACAATGATCCTTTACCTATTGACAATGCATCACATATTGCAACTGCACGAACCTGATCAGCATGCCTTTAACAAGTGTTGACCAATTCTTTAAAAAATTATTCAGTTTATATGTATTGTTATCTACATTGTTCTTCATTTTTTTTGGGCCTCTTATGCATCAATCCTTTGGTGAATTTTTGCACCGTCTATACCATGAATACAATACGAAAAAGAAACGTTTTTTTCTACATTTCCATTTGCATAGGTATTTCCATAAAACTATTCCATGTAGTTTCTGAATTTTCTGTGTAGTCATGGCATTTGTTTTAAAGAAAAAATATTAACCTCAATCGGTTTTATTCTTGTGTTGCTTCACTTTGTTGGAGGATCAGAAACAATATTGTATATCCACCAGGTGATAGCCATGTACACTATGTTCAACCACGACAAATAAACAGGTATTGCTTCTTTTTTAAATCCATATACATTTTTTATTCCTTATCAAAACCATTTTAAATTTGAAAATATCCAAAAAGTTGGCAGTCATTTAGCTCCCTTGGATTTGATTTACAACCTACAATGCTTGTTTCCATAAACTTTGAAAAGGAGGTTAGCATATTATAATGAAATAGAAAATTAGACAACTATTTTTACATTAATTATAATTTGTTTCAATTCTAAAAGTGCATTTGTACATTTTTATTTCACTGAGCATACATTTCATTGTTAAAACACCATATGTTGCACATTTTTTTTACTGCACATGAAAAGCGTTGGTATGTACAAAACATGATAAAAGTTCCATACATTGTATTCACATCACACATAGTATTAAGATATTATAATAAATTGAACTTCACAAACCAAAAATACCCAAAAAAAACTATTTCAAAAACAATTGTGAGAACCCCTGCTCAACGATATATCTCTAAGCTGCCTCTCTACTACGGTTCAGTGTAATGGAATTGCTTAAACATTATAGTTGTCATAGTAATATTTTCAACATACAAACACAAACAGAGGTTTCCCTAAAACTATATTGATTATATATATTCTTATCGGATTTTTGCCACTTTGATACATAATCAATTTGTCCACATTGGCCACTGCAAAGCAATCAAACTATTTTCGACATCCTGCATTTAAACGATTTCTGTATTGTTTTGAATGCAACAAAATGGTCATACATCCAATCCCTCATATCTTATTTTCAGTATTTGTAGTAAGAAAATTTCTCATCCGATTCATTATTTTCAAGCTCTTCTTTTGCTCACTAGAAACTATAGTTCTTTTATATATCTTTTTAAATTCCAATATCTAATTTTTTATAGTTTGTTTGCACTATCTTATGTGTTTTCAGATAGTGTCCCCTTTCTTGCACTTTTGGCTGATTGAGCACACGCAGAAGAGGGAGCAGGTAGAGGACGCATGATGATGGAGCCTAGTGTGAATGCAAGTGTAGAGGACCCTCTCCAAGTTTGGATTGACAACCAGACTTACGGGTAAGCCCCAGTTAGAATGTGGTAACTCCCTTCTTGGAAATGGTTAGGGGAAAGGGTTTTCAGTTGGGAAGAAAAATACGAGCTCGGTTTCTCCAGAATTTGGCTGTTTGGTTTTCAGTTTTTAGATTTAGATTTTCTTTATTACACCCTTGCCTATAGCAGGGTGGCTCTAGCCATGATGTTGTGACTTGTATCTCCTTTTTCTTATCTTATAAAATATATACAACAAAAGAGGGTTTTAATTACTTGACTGTTAGTTTTGTTTCCAAACTCACACCATGATGCTGGATATACCGGACATGAGCTGGGTGTTGTAATTTTGTTATGTTTAAGCCTTTTGGCTTGATAGAGTAATATACTTGGTTTAAAAGATTTATGTTTAGCTTCGAGCTCTGTCTCGATTATGAATTGGTTTTATAACCTGTAAATTATGGCTCTAAGGAATTATAGTATTTCCTTCTTCGACTGTTAATATAGATAAATATTTATTAATGATTTCTTTTGTAATTACATATGTAATTGTGAAGACTATAAGTTCAATCTTAAACTAAAATTTATATGCTTATACTTATTAAATTCAGATAAAACCCTAGGGTTACTGTAAAAGAACCCTTAGATAAATATATTCTTAAATTTATTAACTGTGTTGGTTTTTGTTTACCTATATTATCTTGTTACAATAGTATTACTAATGTTTATCCTGTTTGAATATTTTCTTTTCTTTGAATACAAGAGTTTATACAAATACTGTAAGTTCTTATTATAAGAATGTACTTAGTTAGTGTGTGTAATCTATAATATTAACTTACTTGTTCTCAAAAATACAAGCTAGGGTTTTCCTGAAACGAAACCCTTTTCTAATTCAGTGCTTCAGTTTATTAATAATTAAATTCTGCTTCTTGTTAATTTGGTTAAGTTATTATTACAGGTGTGTTGTGTAAATGTACATTTGCTTCCGGAAAGGACTGTAACACTCTATAGTAGACTTAATCATTTATATTTATTATTATCCAAGTAAATGGTTTGCAGCTTAGATGTTTTTATTTATAATAGTTAAATGACTTGGTTAGGGTTTCGACCCTGAAGTTTAATATTTATAGGTATAATCCTGTCTAATAATTATAAATAGTTTCTACATAGGTATTATTTAGTTTTATACTATTTATTAATTATATTTTCATTGCTTTAAGTTAATAAACTGTCTAGTAGAATTTACTCAAAGTTTTTCAATGATATAGCATAAATTATGTAACTCAGTTTACTCTTATAATCAAAGTACTTTGAAATTTAATCCTATTTGGTTTACAGTAAATACTAGTTCTAGATTTAGTTGATATTGTTCGAGAATAAACTATGTGATTAGTAGCTTTTTTATTTACTTAACTGTAAGTAATCCCTGTAACTCTAATGTGATTTTCTGCTGCATTTCATTCAGTTACTAAGTGAAAACAGAGAAGTATAAACATATCATAGCACTGTTTAACCTCCATAATATTTTAACATAAATAAAATTACAAATACACAATCTTATCTACTCAAACATTCTCTTATCTTCTTAAACATTCTACCTATGCTAGAGTACTACCTGGATTTTAGGTGTGGAAAAACACAGACTAGAAGTTATTTCTATTCTAACAGATCACTTTTCTAATCAAGTTCATTTCTTCAATCATTTTAAAAGACTGTTAGATTCTAACATTCTACAAACTAAATCTGTAACATTCACATATCAATCCAACTCAGATTGATTTATCTAATACAGTAAAAAAAATAATGTAGAACCTATTTAGGACAGATGACAATAGCATTAGGAGGTCATTCCTCCCTACCAATCTCCTGGAGAGCGCTCGAACAATGCTTCCTCAGGACCCCTGCGCCTGTTCCTGGTCTTCTTGTCTGAGAACTGGTGGAGAAGCAAACAGTAGACTAGTTCAAGAACTCAATAAAACACCCTGCTCTCAGCAATAAGATCTTTCAGCTTAAAAGTTGCACAAGATCACTCAGCATTTATCCCCTCAAACTCTTTCCACAATTCCCTTTCATTGAATTTATCTAAAGTACATTCATTCATCTGAATGATCACTTCTCTAGAATGAGCAGCCTCAGCTCTCTTCAATGGGATTTTTTATAAAGATTGCCTACGTATTTTGGGTTAGTTTTCATTAATTGAGCCACCTATTCTCATTCCACTTTATTGGGGAATCATGACCCCAAATGTAGGGAGGTTGTCACCTGCAATAGTTGGAAGTGGTTTGATGATGCTACCACATGTCAGTTTGCTCTCCACCCACTCTCCTCCACCAATTTGACCAGTAAACACTCTTTTAAGAGCTCTCCTAAGTTGTTGTCTCCTCCTTTATTTATTTATAATTAAAATATTCAGAATTACATTAAATATCCTTGACTCTACTGAGTCATCAATTACAACTTAGCATAAAATTTAACATATTTCCTTCAAATAATATCAAATAATATAAAATTGTTTTTGCAAAATTGGGGCATGTGACAGTTGGTCTATCAGATGACATTTCCTTGCGTGAGTTTAATGCATTTGAATATTTTTTGGGGGATCTAGGGTTTGTGTCACCACTCAGGGACAAATCTATTAATGGTTCTGGATATTTTCTCCAGTCATGCACTAAGGTAGTGGAGGATTCCCAATCGTTAGAAGCTGCTAGGGTTCTTTCTGGAATCTCTTCTACCACTGGAAGATCTGGTGGTCTTCCTTCTATTTTAGAACCTATTTGCATTATTGAAACTGGGGCACTTAGAGCATTTTTTTCCCTTTCTAGGGTTTCCCCATGATTGTGATCACCCTCAATTGTAAGAGGTTAGCTATTATTCCCAAAAAACTTGCGATATGCAGGTTCGTTACTGATCAACTTATTAATGTTGTTTTTCTTCAAGAATCAATGGGTGATGGGGTTTTGCTTGCGGGAGATTTGGAATCCATGTTGAATGGATGGTCCTTTGTATCTGTGGATGCCAAACGACAATCGAGCGGTCTACTTTTAGGTTGGAGGTCTCGTTACTTTCAGTTATTGAATGCTTGGGATGTGTGTTTCTCTTTTTTCTATTGAAGTGAATGTGGGCCTTTGTTTTGTTAATGTATATGGACCCTATGTGGAGAGGGAAAGGTTTTGGACTAACCTTCTGGATCTTGAGTGTCTTAAGTGTGCTAAGTTAATATTAGGTGGGGATTTGAATTACTCTGTGGGTTTATCTGAGATATGGGGTGATAGGGCTAGAATGGATTGTCTCTCTGATTTTTTCACTAAGAAGATGGAGTATTTTGGCCTTGTGGATATTGATCCGACTGTTTTACTTCCTACTTGGTCAAATAGAAGAATGGGGTCAGAAAACATATGCAAACATTTGGATAGACTGCTTGTTTCAGTCGATCTTTTAGATTTCGAATTCCATTTTCGTCAGTGGGTTGGATGTGGTGGGGATTATGATCATCAACCGATTTTTTTACAGATCTTGAATAATGATGTAAAATCAAGGAGTCCCTTTAAGTTTAATGCTCATTGGCATGAGAATGTGGATTTGGTTACCTTATTGAAATATTCTTAGGCTATTTATGTCAATAACCTTGAGGTGCTACCTGCAGTACATTTTGCAGCCAATCTTAAGCGTATTAAGGATGTGTCTATTATATGGTCTGTAAAAAAAAGATCTGGAGCTTAAAGGTTTACTGTACATTGAATTATTGTTAGTTGAATCCTTTAACAAGGTAGGTTTTGGTTTTTCTTTTGAGGAGGATAAGGCCTCTTTGATTGAGTTGGAGTCTCGTAAGAGAAAAAAATTATTGGATCGTGAAAATGAGGCTAGATAGAAAAGCAGGGCGACCTGGCTTTTATGTGGGGATGATAACACACCTTTTTTCACAAATATGCTAATAGTAGGAAACATGTAAACTCTATTTGGAAGATTGTGGATGATGGGGCTAATCTTGTTGAGGTTTTTGATCCTATTGTTGGGGCAAGGGTTCATCATTTTGAGGCTTTGTTTCAAGAAGACAAGAATCTTCATCTACGTGAAGTCATGAAGATAGTGGATAATTTTCCTTCTTCCATTTCTGATGAGGAAAGTATTGATATTAAGATTCCTGTTACTTTGAATGAGATTAAGTCTATTCTATCTATGAGTAAGAATGATAAGAGTCTAGGTCTGGATGGGATACCTGTTTAGTTTTATAGGGCTCTTTTTGATGTGGTGGGTTCAAACTTATTACGGGTAATTGAGGATTCTCGGAAATGTGGAAAAATTCTTGTTGTGTTTAATTATACTTTCATTGCCCCAATTTTGCAAAAACAATATTATCTTATTTGATTTTATTTAAGGACAATATGTTAAATTTTATCCTAAGTTGTAATTGATGACTTAGCAGAGTCAAGGATATTTAATGTAATTCTAAATATTTTAATTATAAATAAATAAAGGTGGAGACAACAACTTAGGATAGCTGTTAAAAGAGTGTTTACTGGTCAAATTGGTGGAGGAGACTGGGTGGAGAGAAAACAGACATGTGGCAACATCCTCAAACTACTTCCAACTATTGCAGGTGGCAATCTCCCTACATTTGGGGTCATGATCCCCCAAGAAAGTGGAATCAGAGCAGGTGGCTCAATTAATGACAACTGACCCAAAAGACCTAGGCAATATTTATTAAAATTCCCATTGAAGAGAGATGAGGCTGCTCATTCTAGAGAAGTGATCATTCAGGTGAATGTACTTCAGAGAAATTCAATGGCAAGGGAATTTGTGGAAAGAGTTTGAGGGGTTAACTGCTAAGTGATCTAGTGCAGATTTTCAGCTGAAGGATCTTACTGCTGAGTGCAGAGTGATTTTTGAGTCATTGGACTAGTCTATTGTTTGCTTTCCCCACCAGTTCTCAGCCAAGGAGACCAGGAATAGGCTCGGGGGTCCCGAGGAAGCATCGTTTGAGCACTCTCTAGGTGTTGGTAGGGAGGAATGGCCTCCTAACGCCATTGTTGTCCATCTTAATCAGGTTCTACAATCTTTTGTTTTACTGTGTTGGATGGTTAAATATGGATCTGTCTGCTAAATGAATGTCAAGTATTTAGTTGTAAATGTTAAGAGTTAGTAATATTTTTGGATTAGTGAAGGAATGAAACTGAATAGATGAAAAATAAATTCTAGTCTATGTTTTTCCACATCTGGAAGGACCAGATCGTACTCTAGCACAGACAGAGTATTTAAGTAGATGAGGAAAATGATAAGAGACTGAACTGAATAGATGTGGTTCTGCATTATATAATAGCAGAGTAATTTATTTTAGAATGTAGATTATT
>LPNX010489101.1:0-22045 GCA_001517045.1 Pseudotsuga menziesii | reverse complement strand
AGATACGAAGTTTACGAGGAACTTTTTGGGATCCTTATTCTCCATATTAGAGACACACTTGAAATTTAGTACCATCAGTATCAAACTTATATTTCCTTATACTTCAAAGGTGAACCATTAGTATCAAACTTAGCCTTGAAAACCCACTTACATTGAACTAGCTTCCTCCCTGGGGGAAGATCAACCAGTTCCCAAGTGTTGTTCTTTTGGAGCAAGTGGAATTCTTCTTTCATGGCAGTTTTCCATCTTGGATCATGTGCTGCATCTTCATATTTTTGTGGATATGATTCAACCATCAGATAGCACTTCTCAACAAATAAAGGATCTTTCATACAATGGGCACTCTCAAATTGAGATCTAGTCCTTCGAGTGTGACTAGGATTTCTTGCTAGTTCCCCAGCTGCATGAATGGTATTTGCTGCCAATTTTGGTCTTGTAGGAATATCAGGATCTGCAATCAAATCATCATTATCAGACATATCATAATCAACAAACTCATTAGTCTCTCCACTTACAACCAATGGATATGGTGGTGAAGAAGACCCTCAAACTTCAAGTGCTAATAAAGGCTCTTCTTGGAACTAACAAGAGATTAGAGGCAATACCTAGAACATACAACACATTATTGAACTTAACATGGTTAAGATCAATCCTTCCTTTCCCCAAACTATCAGTGAGAGAGTCATCTCCCAAAACTATCGGTGGACCTTTCAACATGTCAAGAGAGGAAAATGCCTCTTTTGTCGAAACCATATGTCTAGAAGCATCAGAGTCTATGATGAAGCTAGGTGAGCTTGATGTGCCAGTAACCAAGGCATGTACTCTCTCTCTATCCTCTAAATTTGATCCTCCTTCACTCTTCTTTGAGAAATTAGGAAGGGAGATGTTATTCTTCTCCAAGATTTGGGTCAACATGTCAATTTGATTCTTCATACAAGAGCTCTCAAGATGGTAGCCATTACTGCAGTATGCGCACTTGCTCATTTCTCCTTTGTTATTCTTCTTTTGGAAGTTCTTCTTAGAACCTTGGGGATCCTATTGCGACTTGTTCTTGTCTCTCTTTTGCTCAGGTGGATTTTTATCTTTTTTCTTTCTTTTTTGAATCCACCCTTGAATCTCCAGCAACCAAATATTGGTCTTGGAAGGTTTGATGGTGCCCATCGTCACCAACTTATCCTGTTCCTGTGTGAGGGATTACATGAACTTTACAAGCTTAGGCATCTTCTAGGCTCAAGCTTTCAACTTGGTGGCATCGAAGGTTGAAAAAAAAACAAAATAGTTAGGGACAAGCTTCAAGAGTATAGCCAAAACTAGTTCCTCTTCCTTCTTTTCGATCCCAAACTGTTTTAGCTGCAAAACAAGGGCTTTAAACTTAGAAAAATAGAGTTGCAGGGATTCGAAGCTACTGGGACTCAAGGAGATCAGCTCATTCTCTATTTAATGTCCTCTCATCTCATATGTCTTACCAAAAATATCTACAAGCTTCTCCCACACTTAATTAGGTGATTTCAATACATCAAGATGGAAGAGGAGGTCTCTTGAAATGTCAGCTAGTCAAAGCTGAGCACCACCATACTTGAGGGTTTCTGTAGCCATTACCTATTTCACAATGGAAGTGGGAGGTCATTAGTATATATTTTATCATGGTTCTACCAAATAATAAGAAGAAAAATGACTATCTTTTTAGTAGTTGACAAGTTGTCAAAAGCAGAACACTTCATTCCAGTGAAGTCGACCTACAAGGTGGTACACATTGCCAACCTCTTCTTAAAGGAAATATTTACTAATATTTAGATTGCTTGGGATACCCAAGGAAATCATCTCATATCAAGATACGAAGTTTACGAGGAACTTTTTGGGATCCTTATTCTCCATATTAGAGACACACTTGAAATTTAGTACCATCAGTATCAAACTTATATTTCCTTATATTTCAAAGGTGAACCATCAGTATCAAACTTAGCCTTGAAAACCCACTTACATTGAACTAGCTTCCTCCCTGGGGGAAGATCAACCAGTTCCCAAGTGTTGTTCTTTTGGAGCAAGTTGAATTCTTCTTTCATGGCAGTTTTCCATCTTGGATCATGTGCTGCATCTTCATATTTTTGTGGATATGATTCAACCATCAGATAGCACTTCTCAACAAATAAAGGATCTTTCATACAATGGGCACTCTCAAATTGAGATCTAGTCCTTCGAGTGTGACTAGGATTTCCTGCTAGTTCCCCAGCTGCATGAATGGTATTTGCTGCCAATTTTGGTCTTGTAGGAATATCAGGATCTGCAATCAAATCATCATTATCATACATATCATAATCAACAAACTCATTAGTCTCTCCACTTACAATCAATGGATATGGTGGTGAAGAAGACCCTCGAACTTCAAGTGCTAATAAAGGCTCTTCTTGGAACTAACAAGAGATTAGAGGCAAGACCTAGAACATACAACACATTATTGAACTTAACATGGTTAAGATCAATCCTTCCTTTCCCCAAACTATCAGTGAGAGAGTCATCTCCCAAAACTATCGGTGGCCCTTTCAACATGTCAAGAGAGGAAAATGCCTCTTTTGTCGAAACCATATGTCTAGAAGCATCAGAGTCTATGATGAAGCTAGGTGAGCTTGATGTGCCAGCAACCAAGGCATGTACTCTCTCTCTATCCTCTAAATTTGATCCTCCTTCCCTCTTCTTTGAGAAATTAGGAAGGGAGATGTTATTCTTCTCCAAGATTTGGGTCAACATGTCAATTTGATTCTTCATACAAGAGCTCTCAAGATGGTATCCATTACTGCAGTATGCGCACTTGCTCATTTTTCCTTTGTTATTCTTCTTTTGGAATTTCTTCTTAGAACCTTGGGGATCCTATTGCGACTAGTTCTTGTCTCTCTTTTGCTCAGGTGGATTTTTATCTTTTTTCTTTCTTTTTTGAATCCACCCTTGAATCTCCAGCAACCAAATATTGGTCTTGGAAGGTTTGATGGTTCCCATCGTCACCAACTTATCCTGTTCCTGTGTGAGGGATTACATGAACTCTACAAGCTTAGGCATCTTCTAGGCTCGAGCTTTCAACTTGGTGGCATCGAAGGTTGAAAAAAAAACTAAATAGTTAGGGACAAGCTTCAAGAGTATAGCCAAAACTAGTTCCTCTTCCTTCTTTTTGATCCCAAACTGTTTTAGCTGCAAAACAAGGGCTTTAAACTTAGAAAAATAGAGTTGCAGGGATTCGAAGCTACTGGGACTCAAGGAGATCAGCTCATTCTCTATTTAATGTCCTCTCATCTCATATGTCTTACCAAAAATATCTACAAGCTTCTCGCACACTTAATTAGGTGATTTCAATACATCAAGATGGAAGAGGAGGTCTCTTGAAATGCTTAGACACAAAAGACCATAGGCCTCATCCCTCCTGTTGTGCCATTTGATTTTCTCTGCAACTGCATCAAGCTTTGCCTTAGTTTCCATAGTAACCTTGTAGATATATTTCTCTCTCAACAATATCTCCACCTCAGCTTTCCACTCAAATAAATTGAATGGAGTCAAGATGATCTTCGGAGATTAGTCTAGAGCCCAGAAACTGTGCCCTTCAGTCAGCAGAATATGCTCCTAGTCAAGATGTCAAAACTACAATAGAAATATGGAAGGAGCGAAATTGATATACAAAGGCTCTGATACCATGTGGAAATTTAACCCAAGAGATAGAAAAATTACACTCACAAAATTATTAATCAAACATGCAAAATTGACATGAAAGGAGACTGGAATTGGAGCATAACACTAATCTGTATTGAATAAGTGTACAATAGCCAACCTTGTGAATTAATAGGCTGATACAATATATAATTACATGAGATATTTGAATGAATAAGGATACCATTCAAAAAGGTCAAAAAGTAGGCTTACTAAATCTAGTCAAATCCCCCATAGGTGCATAAAGCAGTTTACAAATCCACCAAGATGCTCACGAATTGGCTAAGTCAAGTAGGAAATATAATGAGGGATGGAAGGACAACTCATACATTCTTTTATCAGGAGAAAATGAGGGAGGATGATGTGGGAAAAAAACAAGTCAACTACACCTAGTCTAGCTTTTCCTTTTTCCTTAATTCTCAATAAAACATGCATCTTTTCAAAAAAAAGTAGATATGTGCTTTGGAGGATCTGGAATAAACAAGACATGCTATAATGGGTTTCTAGGAAGTTTCCCAAGCGCTTCATGACTCATTTTTGGCATGTGTTGACTTATAGGACATGTAGAAGGCAACTAGCATAGAGTGGAATCTAGGAGACTAGGTAATAAGACAAAAATGATTTAATTAATGTCTAAGGTAGGTAACTGTGGGTTGATTATTATAACAAGCTTAACGTTAAAGAATAACATGGCCACCATAAGAGTTATGCAGATAATAAAATAAAGGATAAATATTATCAGATAGGTGACATGTTTACTTGAATGTAAAAGAAAAAAGAAGCTCATTGAGCTAGGGAAGGTGTGGTAAGTTAGTACCTAGATTTTGTGGACCCATTGAGATACTGACCAAGAGAGGGAAAATGGAATATCAACTAGATTTACCTGCTCACATAAGAGTTCATAATGTTTTCCACACATCCTTATTAAAGAAATATGTTTATAATACAAAACATGTGATTGATTGGTCCTTGTTATAGGTGGAACTTGAAGGGGAGTTTTCACCTGAACCTCTTCATGTACTAGACAAGAGAGTGGTGCATCTCAGGAAGCACACAATATTCCAATTGAAAGTGTAATAAAATCACTTCGAGGTAGATGAGGATACTTGGGAGAATGAAGCCACCATGAGAAATGCTTACCCCACCTTGTTTCATGATTTCATTCCGAGTCCCTGGAACACCAAGGACGATGTTGTTCTAAGCGAGGAGGGATGTAATATCCTGAATTTTTGGAACTAGAACTTATGGGAATAAGTACCGTTGTTTATGATGTTTCTTTGATGTTTTATTTTGTATATTGGCCATAAGACCCCACTGGACATGAACCTGTTGTTTTGTTTGATATATTGGGCGTAAGCCAATTTCATAGGTGATATACATATGATTTCATGTGTTGGGCCTGGACCTTGGAGAACATAATTGATTTGATGTTTTCTATTGAGAAATAATATCTAGAGCACATGAGTATTTGATGTTTTGTGTTGAGCGAGAAGCTCTGGAAAACATGTGTTTAATTTTTTTGTTGAGTGAGAGGCTATGGAGCAGATGAGTTATGAAACATTTGTGTTGAGTAGGAAGTTCTCAAGCACATGAAAATATAATAATTGGAAGTGTTGGGCATAATATTTGGAGAATTCCAAGTCCATTTTTATCATAATATCTGGAACATCGGATCCTTGGCCATCGTACCACTAGGTGTATCCTACAAATACATCATAGCATTAGTGTTGAGGGAGGAGATCTAGAATTGCACTAATTTTGTAACTCCATGATTATTAGTGTTGAGTATGGGATTATTAGTGTGGAAATTGAACCCAGTATATAGAAAAATAACACTCACAAAATTTCTAATCAAACATGCAAAATTCACACCAAAGGAGGCTGAAATTGGACCAAAACACTAATTTGTATTGAGTAAGTGTACAATAGGAAAAATTGTGAATTAATAGGATACTGTAATATATAATTACATGAGAGGTTTGAATGAAAAAGGATACCATTAGAAATAGTCAAAAAGAAGGCTTACCAAATCTAGTCAAATCCCCCATAGGTGCATAAAGCAATTTCCAAATCTATGAAGATGCTCAGGAATTTGATAAGTCAAGTGGGAAAGATAAAGAGGGATGGAAAGAAAACTCATACATGATTTTATTTGGAGAAACGGAGGGAGTATCATGTGGGAAAAAAACAAGGCAGTTACACCTAGACTAGCTTTTCCTTTTTCCTTAAATCAGCTATAAAGCAAGGCAACTTTTCAAAAAAAACAGATATGTGCTTTAGAGAATCTGGAATAAAGAAGACATGCTAAAGTTGGTTTCAAATATGTTTCACAAGTGCTCCGTGACTTAGTTTTAGCATGTGTTGACTTCTAGGACATGTAGAAGACAACTAGCATAGAATGGAATCTAGGAATCTAAGTAATAAGACAAAAATGATTAAATTAATGTCTAATGCAGGTAACTATGGGTTGATTATTCTAACAACCCCGCTTAAGCCTGAATTTATGAGTAAATATCATAAAACTATAGGGCCTAGAAAGAAGGCTTAGTCACCCACCCTTTACATACTGCTTGTCCATACAACTAAGGAAAGAGGCAAAAACTGAGTGGCAAAATCCTCCCTTAAACATGGACATGAAAAAAAAAATGGAAATATTGTCATGAATAATGATTCAGAGCATGGTCAGCAATCTGTAGCAGTGATTTGAGATTGCTGAAGGTCTTCTCACAAAAAACTTTGGTGAAGATGTCTTCTACTTGTTCTGAAGATGCACAGAAGAGTAGAACAATGGTACCATCATGCACAAACTGTCTGATGTAGTGTATATGGATCTCAGTGTGCTTGGTTTGTTGTTTATGAACTTAATCATTGCAAATTCAAATGGTGCTCTGATTATAATAGTAGATAATAGTTGAAAACTCTAATTCGAAGTGACATTATCCAAGTATCCCCTGCAACCACAAACATTGAGTTATTGCATTTACAACTCCTCTATACTCTGCCTTTGTAGATGAGAGTTCTATGGCACTCTGCTTCTTGCTTGACTAGCTGATTGGTCCTTCTGCAAGCATAAGCAGATAACCTGATGTATAATTTCAATTTATGTTGTCACCTGCCCAATCATTGTCAGTAAATCCAATCAAATCATGATCATATTTTTCTTTGTAGAAGATCCCATGAGTTCTTGTTCCTTGAACAAAGTTTAGGCTCCTCCTGGATTCTCTCCCGTGGATCTCATGAGGCTGATCTCAAAGCCACACTAACTGCATAAGATAAAGTAGGTCGAGTGTGTTTAAGATAAACCAAACACCCAATCAACTGCCTATATAGTGTATTATTTACCATAGGAGAAGAACCTGATTCTTCAATATTAGCTCTTGAAAGATTTGTTAGTGCTCAAGTTGATCAGCTTGTACCCTTTTGAATCTTTAGAACACCCAACAAATAGGTAGTCTTGGGTTTGGGGTTGCAAAGCATTCCTCTTTTCAGTTGGAATTCTAGCCCATGCATTTGAGCCAAAAATCCTGAAATGGGTCACATCTGGCTTGTTCCCACTCCAAGATTTGAAAGGAGTCATACCATCAAGTTGTTTATGAGGCACCCTATTTTAGATGTAGGATGCGTAGCTTATAGCCTCATCCAAAAACTTTGGTGGCAAATTCTTAGCCTCCATCATACAGGTTCCCATCTCCTTCAGTGACCTGTTATTTATCTCACCAACACCATTTTGTTGTTGTGTGTAAGGGATCGAATCATGCATCTGAATACCTGCATCTTTGAAATACTTAATAAACTCAGACTTGACATACTCACCACCATTTTTAGATCTGAGGATCTTAAGTTTCCTCCTAGACTGGTTTTCAACCAAGGGTCTAAAGACTTTGAAGAGGTCAAAAACTTCAAACTTATGCTTTAGGAAGTAAACCCAACAATATTTAGAAAAAGTCATCTATGAAGGTGAGTGCATATTTGGCTTGACTCGTGGACATATGAGGGAATGGACTAGAAATGTCACTATGGATCAACTCAAGAGGTGCAAAGGTTCTCTCATGACTAGCTTTCTCATACTTGTGCTCTGGGTGTTTTTCTAGGATACAACCTTGACATACTCCCTTAGAAAACTTGATCTTTGGTAACCCTATGACCATATCTTTTTCACTCAAATCAGAAAGATACTTGTAGTTAATATGGCCAAATATTTCATTCCAAATCTTGCTTGCTTCATTATCATGAATCAAAAGAGCAAAGGGGTTTGAGTAGGGTAGAAAATGAGAAAACTTGTATACCTTTGAAGTGTGATCAACAACACCTTTTACTATGACTTTACCATTGTAAATATCAGTGATTTCAACATAATTAGGGGAGAATATGACCTTCTTTGGATACCCAATATGAGTCATCTGATACAATGACAAGAGATTAGAGGCAAGACCTGGAACATACAACACATTATTCAAACTACCATGGTCAATATTATTCCAACCCTTCCCAAAACTGTCAGTGAGAGACTCATCTCCCAAAACTATTGGTGGACCTTTCGACATGTCAAGAGGAGAGAATGTCTCTTTTGTTGAAACCAAATGTGTAGAAGCTCCAAATTCTATGATGAAGCTAGGTGAGATTGATGTGCCAGCAACCAAGGCATGTACTCTCTCTCTCTCTATCTTCTGAATTTGATCCCCCTTCCTTCTTCTTTGAGAAATCAGCAAGGGAGATGTTATTCTTCTCCAGGATTTGGGTCAACATGTCAATTTTATTCTTCATACAAGAGCTCCCAGGATGATATCCCTTACTATAGTATGTGCAATTGCTCATTTCTCCTTTATTCTTCTTCTTCTGAGAATTATTCTTGGAGATTTGAGTCTCCTCTTGAGACTTTGACTTGTATCTCTTTTGATCAGGTGGATTTTTAGATTTTTTATTTCTTTTTGAATCCACCCTTGAATCTCCAGCAACCAAAGCTTGGTATTTGGAAGGTTTGATGGTGCCCATCATCACCAACTTATCTTGCTCCTGTGTGAGGGATTCCATGAACTATGCAAGATTAAGCATCTTTCAGGATCGTGCCGTCAACTTAGTAGCATGAAAGGTCGAAAAAAACACTAAATAGTAAGGACCAATATTAGAGATTATGGCGAAGACTAGATTCTCTTCCTTCTTTTCGATCCCACACTGTTTCAGCTGCAAAATAAGGCCCTTAAACTTGGAAAAGTAGAGTTGCAATGAGTCAAAGATACTGGGACTCAAGGAGGTCAGCCCATTCTTGATTTGATGTCCTCTCATATCATATGTATTTCAAAAAATATCTTCAATATTCTCCCAAACTTCATTAGTTGATTTCAATCCAGCAAAATTGAAGATGAGGTCTCTTGAAATGCTCAGACATAAAAGACCATAGGCCTCATCCCTCTTTTTGTGCCATTTAAATTCTCTGCAGCTGCATTGGGATCTGAGTCAGTTTCCATATTCAACCTATAGAGACCCTTCTCTCTCAACAATATCTCCATCTCATCTTTCCATTCAAATAAATTGAATGGAGTCAAGATGATCTTGTGAGATTGGTCCATAGCTCAGTAGTTGTGCCATCTAGTTAGCAGAATACACTCCCAGTCAATGATGTCGAACCTACAATAACAATTTGGAAGGAGAGAAATCAATCTACAAATACTCTGATACCATGTGGAAATTGGACCCAAGAGATAGAACAATAACACTCACAAAATTTCTAATCAAACATGCAAACTTCACACCAAAGGAGACTGAAATTGGAGAAAAACACTAATATGTATTGAGTAAGTGTACAATAGAAAACCTTGTGAAGTAATAGGATTCTATAATATAAAATTACATGAGAGGTTTGAATTCATAAGGATTCCATTTGAAATAGTAAAAAAGAAGGCTTACCAAATTTAGTCAAATCCCCCATAGGTGCATAAAGCAGTTTCCAAATATATGAAGATGCTCACAAATTTGCTAAGTAAAGTGGGAAAGATAAAGAGGGATGTAAATACAACTCATACATGATTTTATTTGGATAAAATTATGGAGGATGATGTGGGAAAAAAACAAGGCAGTTACACATAGACTAGCTTTTCATTTTGCCTTAAATCAACTATAAAGCAAGGTAGCTTTTCAGAAAAAGAAAATACGCACTTTAGAGAATCTGGAATAAAGAAGCCATCCTAAAATTGGTTTCCAGTATGTTTACCAAGTGCTCCATGACTCATTTTTAGCATGTGTTTACTTCTAGGACATGTAGAAGGCAACTAGCATAAAATGGAATCTAGGAATCTAGGTAATAAGAAAAAAATGATTAAATTAGTCTAATGTAGGAAACTATGGGTTGATTATTATAACAACTTGCATGTATGATGTTTCTTTATTTTCCTTATTATTTACATAGGTTTTATCATTAAATAAAGAGATTTAATTCTGAATGGATAATTAGTATATGTCTCCTATAGCTAGGTTATATCTACTTACTCAAACATGATACTCTAGTTAGGGAAATATATATGTATCTTATTCATGTTTGTAATGATAGAATGTCACCTATATTCTTATCATTTTTTAATCCATTGGAGGATTTGGTCCCTATTATTTTCTGGATTTTTCTTTCATCATTTACATGTTAGTTTCAATCTTCTCTAAGAGATGTATTTATTTAAACAAACTCTAGATTATTAAGTGAGCTAGATTTCCTATTTACTATTTTAATTTCAAAACATAAAGGTATTAGTTTTTCATCATATAAGCTAGCATTATGATCTTAGGATCTTTTCAATAAGAGAATAACAAGCACATCACAAGAGACAAGAGACAAAGAGTTTTCCTCGGGAAAACCATAAAGGAGAAAACCCCGCAACTTCCTCAAGATAGAATCACCACAAGATGTAAGACCCAAGAACAGTAAGATGCAATCCCAACAGTAGTAGTCTTCTTCTTTTGTCTAGTTCCAGTATTTCCTTCCTCACTAATGCGCCTCACTTGAGTGAGTGAGTGATGTGTAGTACAAGTGATAAATAGAGAGACTCTCATTCTCTATTTATATTCTTCCGTTCACTTGAAGTGCACTAAATCATGTCGGCCCAACTAAAAATTACTTACTAGAGCCTACACCTTAATTAGTGTATAATAACCCTAGTGCCCCGAAACTGTGGGGACTTACACAATGACTTGACAAGACTTGTTTACATTATTAATCCTCCCGATCGGAACATCGGGGCATGACAACATGACTCAAATACATAATAGAAACATCTCGAAATAAACATCGGGTTACAATATATAACATACATAGAAGAATACATTCTGAACTTACAAATACATCAACACTCCTTCTTAACTAGGAAGGTATTCTTTCGACACAATTTTCAGTGCAGGTCTTCTTCTCTGTATCAACTGGATCATCTTCATCTTCAAGTCATATTCATCATTGGATATGGATCATCTCTCGATCTGGATCATCATAGAACATCATCATTGGATCTAGATCATCATCACTGGACTGGATCTGGATCATCACTCGATCTGGATGATCACTGCTGGATCTGGATCATCACTCGATCTGGATCTCTCGGAGTCATCATAACTGGATCTGGATCATAGCTCAATCTGGATCATCTCTGGTCATCATCATGTGTGTACTATCTCGTCATAGGAAGTTCTACAGAGCCAACCCTTTTTCATGCTGGTTGTAGGCTTAGCCACCAGGTAGGTCTTCGCCCAGCACTTACATCTGACCATCTCGTCAGAAAGGCATGCCCAACACTCACATCTGATCATGTAGTAAACTACAATCACATCAGAAAGGCCCAACACTCACATTCACCAGCATGATAGGCACATCAACTATCATCTGCGAAATGGCTCTGCACTTATATCTGACCTACTCGTCAGAAGGGCACATCCATCCAGGCAGGAACACATCCTACCACAGTGATGAATGACTCTCACCCAGGCTGGAACTCATCCTACCACAATGATGAACAACTCTCACCCAGGCCGGAACTCATCCTACCATAGTGATGAAAGATTTCCACACATTCACCCAGGCCGGAACACATCCTACCACAATGATGAACGACTCTCACCCAGGCCGGAACTCATCCTACCACAGTGATGAAAGATTTGTGCACTCACATCTGACCTGGTAGGAACTGAATCCTACACCCTCGTCAGAATGGCCCCAGTCCTTGACTGAGCTACCTGGTAATGGACCAGGTGCCTCCACTCTCCCAGAGAGTGGCAGTTGCCCTTACATCTGTCCTACTCGACAGAATGGCCAACACTCACATCTGACATGGAAGGAACTAAACCCTTTAGCCATGAACAGAATGGTTCATCCCTTACATCTAACCTGATCATCAAAATGGCTCTCTCAGTACCTAACTGAGTGTTCCTGGTAACTGACCAGGTGCCTCCATTCCCAGAGTGGCAGTCAGCACTCATATCTAACATGGAAGGAACCAAATCCTCTCATCATGACAGAATGGCTTAGCCCTTACATCTGACCTGCTCGTCAGAATGGCTTTGGATCTCTAGCACTCATATCTGACATGGAAGGAACTGAATCCTCTCACCATGACAGAATGGCTCAGCCCTTACATCTGACCTCCTCATCAGAATGGCTCTGGATCTCATCACTTTCTCTTGGAGGGAACCTCGATCTGGAGAACATCAAGTCTCTCTTTGAAGTACTCAAACTTCAGCCTAGCCAATGGATTCATCAATACATCAGCTATCTGTTCCTCCGTCGCAACATATAGGAGCTTCACTGCTCCTCTCTGCACCATATCCCTGATATAGTGATACTTGATCTCGATATGCTTTGACTTGTCATGGAACACTGGATTCTCTGATAACTTCACGCAACTCTGGTTGTCATAATGTATACAAGTAGCATCCAACTGGAGATCAAATATATCAGACAATAGCTTCCGCAGCCATACTACCTCACAACTAGATGAACAAGCTGCGACATACTCTGCTTTAGCTGTACTCCATGCCACACAGGATTGCTTCCTACTAAACCAAGAGATCACACCTGATCCCATACTGAAGCAACATCCATAAGTACTCTTCCTGTCGATGGCACTGCCTGCCCAATCTGAATCAATGTAACCCTCTAGGTTAATATTTTGATTCGCATCGTACTTGAGTCCATAATCAATTGTACCCCTGCATGCTTTGTAACCATCAGGTGAAAATGTCTCAATGTGTTCAAAGCAAGGCAAGTATCTAGTCTCAGGTACATCAAGGACCCAATCATCTGACGATACATCATAGCATCAACCATCTCTGATGAAGCATCACTTAATATCTTCATGTTTGATGCCATAGGTGTGGTCATGCAGTCCATCATCCTGAACCTCTTCAGGATCTCTACTGCATACTTCCCTTGTCCAAGGAAGATCCCATATGTACTCTGCCACACTTCCATGCCTAGAACAATAGTGCATCGACACATAACAAGAGAATCACTGGTCTTCTGTATTCAACCTTGAAGAAAAGGTTGGAATCCTCTTTACTCTTAGTAAATCCTAGATTCATCTGTAATCTTCCCATCCTGTCATACCATGTCGAACCTTAGATCTTCTGTAGTCACTCCCTCTGAAGTGAAGCATCATACTCCCTCTGTCTTCTGTGCTCTATGCACTGAAAACATTCTGTACCGGAGTGACAAGTAGCTTCCTATGCTACTAATATTCTATGTGACCATCTAGTGTATAGACTTGCATCTTCAACCTTGTAGCAAGGGTTAATATCTTCATCAATCTCATCATGTATGTGTTTCAACTCTTACTGGCTGCAAATGTCTCTTCATAGTCTAGGCCTTCTTTTCGTGAGAAGCCTCGTGCTATGAATCTTGCTTTGTATCCCACGATGTTTCCATCTACTGCATGATGGAACTACGAACTTCTCTTTATGTGTCGATACTGCATCCTAGACATCATTCTTCTTGAACTGGTCTTCCCTTTCTTCTTGGTGACTTCTCCATGGATGAAAGGTTCTATATCAATGATGTCGCTGCATTCGTCATATTTATTCTTTGTCTTTGAACTGTCGTCACTTGTTCTTTAGAATAACTCTTCATTCTTCTTTGCTTGTAGGTGATTATGTATACAATCTTTCCTACAAGTCAACTATATTTGTTTCGTGGGTAGACTGCTTCTTGAGCCTTCAGCTTCATCGTCTTCTTCATTCATGATAGCATCGTTTCTTATCCAAATGTTAGTATGGATAAGAGGTTCTTCTAGAGTATAGTCCTTTGTATTCTCTCATTTCTTGAGGGATCTTCTTTGGATGGCAAGAACTCGATCTTCAATTGCTCCCATCTTCTATTCTCTTATTATGAGTTGAGATTCTTCTTCCTCCTAGATTCTGCTGAAAGTAATCACTTCCTTCTGGCGCACATTCCTTGCATGAATGAATCCCACGATCCTGGGAGGCTATTCAAGGTGGCTATCACCACTTCTGCATTCTTCACTTCTTCTTTTACTACTTCAAGTTGTTCTTGATTTGAAAGACTCTTACGATTGCATGGTCTCTGCATTCTGGATCTTCACATTCTTCAACTGGTTTCTTTAGGCCATATTCTGATTTTTGTTCTTCCCTTCAAATAGCTTGAAATTCTGGAAGACCTTCAATAGCTTTGCTTGCAATAGGTAGTGCTCTTTAATGCACATGTGCAAGCCTTCTATGCCAAAGCTCATTTGGCTCTACTGTTTCATGGATCAAGGCTTGTTCTGGATGGCCCTTCAATTTGTACAAGCCTCCTTCTTGTTCTCCAATCACTACCGCATAATTGATAGTCTTTCCTTTTGGCCACATGATGACTTGACCATATATGAATGCAAACCGCATTCCTTTTGCATCAATGCTGAAATGGAGAGAATGTTATTCTTGAGTCCTGGAACAAACAACACTTCTTTCATTGTTAGAGACTTACCAGAGTCTAGCTTGTATGAAGATTCCCCACTACCTTTTATTGGATATTGGTAGTCATCTCCTAGTTTCACCTTGTGAGGTGATTCATGTTCTGACAGTATTACAAAGGATTCCTTGAATCCTGTCATATGTTTGGAAGCCCCACTGTCTATAAGCCGATCATCACTTCCATGAGTAATGTTACCTGTGAGAGCTGATATCAGAACATATTCATCCTCGCTTGAAGAATCTTTACATTCATATCTGGATCTCTTTCTGGATGGTTCATCATCCTCTGCAGCATGACCATTATGTCTTCTTTGGCCTTGACCAAGTTCTTCTTGTGAAAGGATTCTAAGCTCGTCTCCCTCTGAAACTGGAACCTCTATACTCATGTAGGTGTCCAATCCATTTTCTTCAAAGAGATCAAATACTTCTATGCTTGGAAGTTGTCAAATTCACCAAGCTTATAATCAAGCTATTGTGATAGATCACTTTGAAATGAGAACCTCAAATGAAAATAGCAAAGGATTAGATCTTACCGATTTGAGATGTCCGTCTTGGTTCCGGAGCTCGCTGATCTAGGGTTTGTCACAGAAACCCTAATTTTCAAAACTTGGAATCTTTCAGATCTGATTGGATAGACAGATATATCTCTTCAAATGTATTTTTCCAATGTACTCCTTTTTTTAAAATAGTGGAGGGAAGCTCCCAGAACAGGAAGCCCTATTTTTCCAATTTCTTCTGCAAAACATCCTGTTACTGTTTCTGTGATATCTCCGTAATTTTAGCTCCTATGCCTCTAAAATTTTGTACTGAGGTAACCTCACATGTCCATGATCTAACACCATAGGTTTCATCAGAATTGGTTTCACCGTATGGTATTTATGATCCTTTTCCCAAGGTGACCTGTTACAGGATTGTTCAGAACAGCGAAGTTGTATGGAATGACACGTGTCATTGGTTCATATTATGACTCTGATATTTAGAAAACTGTAAGTAAATTCCATGCCCTTTCTAGAACATCTTTAGGAATTCCATTTGGACCTCTTTAGCCCAAGATATTGCAATTCTCCCCAGGTATCTTGTTTAAGGATGAATTCTAGAAGAGGCTGGAACCCTAACTTGGAGGGATCGTATCGCCTAGAATATAGTGAATATGAGGATGAGTTTTGGAAACAATGTTCATAAGTATTTTTTCTTAGGCCCCTGAAAGTTTCAGCTTCTAAGACTTCACCAACTTAGAAATATAGTGACTTTACCAAAACTTATCAGTTTTAGTATTTAGGGTTTTTCCTAGCTTGGGGTCAAACTAGGGTTTGACTTTCCCGGAGTTTCACCCAACCAAATTTCTTGATCCAGGTCTCTAAAATTCGGTTTTGATGAGGAGAAAAATCCTATGCTGGTATCACTCAAACATTCCTCTTCTGTATAAAGCCCTAATTTTTGTATCGAAAACTAAAAATGCTCAGAATCGAATTCCGCTTCGACAGAAAGATGCGCCCTAAAGAGGAGAGTTGTTCCACCTTACTTTTGCTGAAAATATGTGGAGGAAGGTCCACAAACTAGGAATCGCTAGTTCCCACAGCTGTACAGTGTCTTCTTCTCAGGTTAGCTCTGATACCATGTTAGTTTTTCATCATATAAGCTAGCATTATGATCTTAGGATCTTTTCACTAAGAGAATAACAAGCACAACAATAAAACATAAGCACATCACAAGAGACAAGAGACAAATAGTTTTCCTTGAGGAAACCATAAAGGAGAAAACCCCGCAACTTCCTCAAAATAGAATCACCATAAGATGTAAGACCCAAGAACAGTAAGATGCACTCCCGATAGCAGTAGTCTTCTTCTTCTGTCTAGTCCCAGTATTTCCTTCCTCACTAATGTGCCTCACTTGAGTGAGTGAGTGATCTGTAGTACAAGTGATAAATAGAGAGACTCTCACTTTCTATTTATATTCTTTCATTCACTTGAAGTGCACTAAATCATGTCGGCCCAACTAACAATTACTTACTAGAGCCTACACCTTAATTAGTGTATAATAACCCTAGTGCCCTGAAACTGTGGGGACTTACACAATGACTTGACAAGACTTGTTTACATTATTAATCCTCCCGATTGGAACATCAGGACATGACAACATGACTCAAATACATAATAGAAACATCCTGGAATAAACATCGGGTTACAACATATAAGATACATAGAAGAATACATTCCGAACTTACAAATACATCAACAAAAGGTAACATCAGAGATCATGGTAGATAAATCTTATTAACCCTAACCAAAGAATTTATCAACCAATGAAATATTTAAAAACTGACTCTATATCTATTCTCTTATGGCAGATTTGATATTTCCAGCACGTTTATATTAATTTTAACCATCAAAACAATTAGCTATAGCCATAGCATAAAATCTATGGATAAAAATATAAATTAACTATTATTGTTGAAACTTTAACCATTATAACAAAACATAAGATAAACTGAGTTAACATTTAAACCAACTAAATGACCTAAACAAACCCCAAACAATAATTTCCACTAAATAAAATTGTCTACATATTATGCAATCCATTGAGACCTGTCGAGGTCTAACCGTAGGCACGATTACCATATCAATTATCTATCATATATACTAACAAGTAAGAAATGACTTGTACATAATACAAACCCATTAATGAACAAAATCCACACACACACTATATTGAAAACCCAACCCACATATTCAAAGGCCCGGGATCGAATCCTATAGCTTTGTGTTTTAAATTACAAAACATAAGCTATATCAAAACATTCCAGGAATTGAATCCTGTAGGATTCAATTCGTAAAAATGATAACGTTGTAAAGCCATACAAATTTCCACATCAGTCAAATGCAAACTATGCTAACGAAACTAAAATACATGAAGGATTAACCATTGAATCTTTACATAGGCTATGTATTTCACATAAGGGTTGAAATTGCACCTATCAAGATTGAACCTAAAACCCCAACTTTAAATCGTAATCGAAATCACTGCTCTGTCAATGTTCCACATTAAATCATACAAAATATACACATTGCATTTCATTATCAAGCCTCATGGCCAAGAGGTAAAACCCCACTGTATTATCCATTAAAAACAGAACCCAAATCATTTAAAATTGAAAAGAATCCATTTAAAACCCTACTGTCTATGCTATCATGACCACGACATTACAAATACGCAATAGTAATCCAATCTTACAGCCATCACAATAAATAAGCCCAAGCATGTTCAATAAACCACTTATATCACAGTAATAAACATTTACAAGTGAAACTATACACAGTCACGAATCGACAAGGGTGCCATTGCAAGACATGGCACTGCCATAAGTATAAATATTTTATTCAAAACTGAAAAAAGATTATAGAGCTTATCTTCGACAGTTATGGACTAAGGGCACCACACTTAAACCTTCATCAAATTCACATTTACATATGCATCTCTTGATTCCCATTAACACAGAAGAACCATACAGTCGAACCCATGACCAAAACTTCACAAATTTAAAACCTTTCAAACACAAAGATAAAGATCTATTAAATAGTAACACGTAGAGGTAATAATCCTAAGTTGTCACAAGGATTACCCATGGAAGGGTGTCGTGGACAAGTGCAAACACCCACGACCCACGAAAGGGAGCCTTTGTCACCTGCAATGTGAAACAAAGAAATATCAAAAGTATGTAAAACCTCCACCTGAAGCAATAACAAAAGAAACATTGCAAACCAAAATAGAGTGCATACCTTCAAACGCCCAGAGTGAGCTTGTTCCTCCACATTGTGATGAAAACAGAGAGTTGGACAGAGCAATGATCCACAACTGTGACAAATTCTTTCAAAACCACAACACACCAAGCATATGGTTCAATTTCTCCTCATCCCAAGGAGAATTAACTATGCCACCCTATCCACCACCAATGTCGTAATGTTTACCCTCATGCATATAGTTTAAACCCCACAAATGCAATTCCGTATTGAAACCACCATCAAAACCCTTGGTTGTATAGATAACCCAAGGTTTCATGTCATATAGAATATGCCATGAATGGTTCATCATATAAACCAGGTTGCATATAAAATTTAATATAATATGGTTAAGTATTATGAATTAAGCCTCTAACATTTAGAATAAAAATTATTCCAACTATATTGTTATACATACATAGCATAGAGATAAATATTGTCAGAGTCCCCAATACACAATAATAACGTGAACAGTAGAAATAAGAATAGTTAGGAAAGGAATTTAGTCCTTTGGTATTTTATAAGAATAGGATAGCATAGTATGGGTAGCATGTCGTAGGATGTCAAGTTTAGCTGTCGTAACTAGTTTTTGCCATCAAATGAACCTACACAAATAAAGGAGGAATCACATTAGTTCAACATGAACTAAGTAAACCCCATAACAACAGGTAGAACTAGTTACCTCTCAAAGTAGTATATAACCAATACAAATCCTGCCACATCGCCTTTGACAGCTAAATATAAGTTAGGATTCCATAAACAATGAACAAAAATGATAACCATGAAATAAGGTATAACTAAACACACATACACACATGCATGATCAAATGTAATCAGTAATCCAAGAAATCATTTAAAACAGCTCAAGTAAAATAAACATAGTAGATAATTACATCAGTAACTACATAGGAAAACAAATAGAAATGGTAAGAACATCTTAAGACACTTCAAAATAGGAAAGAATGACCAAAACATTCTGTAGAAGATGAATTAATATCCAAATCAGGTAGTAATTAACCAACCTACAATTTTTTTTTCTATTTTTGGGGATATTATAGATTTATATCCTTGTCCATAGGAAAATATGAAAATGATGAAGAAAACTGTCTTAAATCTGTGTTATTATTGGGCTATGGGTAGACCTAGGTTCTATGATTTTATCTTCACACCAACAAACAAAGCCACAGTGTTGGCCCTTTCGGCTACAACCTGCGAATAGGTTGCAGTCTCACCAGAAATAGCTATGGGGTGCTGCAGAATCAGGTTTCTACAAGCGAAAGAGGGATATTACTGTACCTTTAGCCTTAACAAATAATACTTATGTAATACAGAGGTTCGACATTCACTTAAATAGCTTCGCAGTTTAGATAAATAACAATTTCTTGCTTAACCATTAACTGGGAATTCATAGCGAAGTAATACTTAACAGTCTATCTTACTTTATCAATCATCTACTTATCAAAAGCATAAAACATAACAGAAACAACATAAAAGAACCACCACAACACATGATATACGTGGTTCACCCCCAGTGTAGGGGCTACGTCCACAGAACTGCGTTTATATTCAACTCTTTACAAACAAACAGTTCTGATCTTTGCACTCAGCTGGGATTTAAACTTAAACCCTAAAATAGGTCTTTAGTTTCTTCGCATCAAATCATCATACATCAACAGTTTCCAAGAAAACCTAACCCGACTCCTTTACATAAGTGCCTATTTATACAAGTGCACTATTACAATACCAGGGGCTTAAGCCATGGGCTTAAAAACCATGTGTTTAAACCATGGGTCATTTACAAAAAGAGGGGCTTCGACTATTGGAGCAGGGTCCCGCAGCTACAGAAGAAGCTACTAGTTTAGTGGAGAGATAAGTTTTGGCAGAAAGAAGATAAGACAGAGCTACGACGCCGTAGCACGTTTCCAGCTGGAGAGCAGAGCCGGAAACCATGACTTTTAAGATAGAGAAGTCAAGAAAGGAAACGGTACCTGAGTGGCCAAGAAGAGAGAGCTCAACCACTGCATTGAAGGCAGTGGCGAAAGACAAGAGGGCTCAATGACCCTCATAAAGGAGAAGGAGCAACGAGGCTGAAGCATTGAAGACGAAGGACAGAAAAGCGAAGCAGTGCACAGTACGCATGATCAGTGCCGGGAAGCATGGAAGAATGCAGAGAGTTGTGGTGTGATGGAAAGTGGCTACCTCAAGTACAGATATGGCTGACTGTCACTAGTTAGGGTTTGGGTTACTGTTGGGATAGGCCCAGAGTGTTGTAATGGCAAGACCTTCGGGCTGCCTATAAAGGGATGTAATTTGTATTGTAAAAGGTTGGCATTTTGGGCAGTTTAGGCCATCCAGCTAGTCGGATAACATATAGTTAGCCATTGAGTTTGTTAGCTCACAGTTATCTTGTATTGTAATAGAGTTGAGCTCTAGTTCTGTTATTAGCGGTAGCCATCTTACTGTAACCAGTAGCTGTCTTATAGAGCATGCATGTAACGATCCGCAGGGATCGGCAGAGAGGGAAGAGTATATTGTAGGAGAGCAATATAGAGAGGAAAAGAGATCTAAGAGAGAAGATCTTGAGCTGCATATGCGGTGCAGCAGAACTGTGTTTTACCTTGCCCTGAGATATAATAAAAACACAGTTCTGTGGACGTAACTTCCATCCTGGAGGTGAACCACGTTAAATCAAGTGTTATGTGATTGGATTATGTGTTATGTTTACTTATGCATTTCTCAGTCATTTCATGGACTTTGTTTACAGTTTAATGAATGAAGGTGTTAATCATTTCACAGTAATATAGAAGGATAAACGTAAGTCTAAGTCTTTGGCATGTCGTATATGGATTCATTTATGCTTTATGTGAGCCAGTCACTAGTCGTAGTATTAAACAGCCTTGTATGCTAATTCTTGCACGTCGACACGAGCAATGCTAAGTGCGCTAAGCCGCGGAGGTAGGATATCACAGAGAGGTGATACCGCACTGGCAGAGGAGCTGGGGTGCGCGATACCGTAGGTTGAGGACTTAGCGTTGGACAGAAGCTGCGTGTCGCACGGTGCGCGGCGATGCGGTAAGGATGGAGATATCTCGAGTCAGGGAAATTCCGCGAAGTAGAAAGGAACTGTACGGCAGTATAAAGGAATATCTCGCGGCTAGAAGAGTTGTGAGACCAGGAGATCATGCGAGGTGAGCATAGGAGTCGCGCGACGCAGAGAGAAAGAGATCTCGCAGCTAGGGGAGCTGCGGGTCACAAGTAGGACTGCCACTGAACCTGGTCCAAGACACTTGAGTCCTTGGCCAACCCATTCGAATCAATTCGGGTGAGACTTCAGGCCGATTTGTGGTCTATCGCTGAAAGGGCCAGTGAGATAGGGATTTTGTTGGTTAAATATAGTAAACCCGGGTCTGCCCAGATAACCAACAAATGGTTTCATTGCCAGTTTTGAACAACTGAGTGCTAATGTTCTGTTGGCATCCTACTAGAGAAGAGTTTCACCAGTGGCTGGAGTCAAACTTAAAGGACTTTGCAAAGAAAGAAAATCGGAGCCCTAAATTGAGCACAGAGGACTGGTTACAAAAGCATATATCTTCGGATATACACGCGATATTTTTTGCAACCTATGGAAACGCGTTTTACGA
>LPNX010489092.1:44286-121504 GCA_001517045.1 Pseudotsuga menziesii | reverse complement strand
CCCCCCCCCCCCCGGACGACCATACGCAAACTGGAGAAAACCGGTGTAGACAGCGTAACGCTTGTCTTCACTAGTTTCCCAAACAGTCGGGCAAGGCTTGAAAATTCATAACGGCATCGCAATAATCATCAAGAAAACAAAAAACCCCCCTTCGGACGGCCATACTGTCGAAATGAACTACATATACGCTGATAAAACCATAAACCTAGGTGTCCATTAACCACGGAGGGAAAACTTAACCAAGGACGACAACCCTAGTTCGAAACTCAAATGAAGGGGTAGAATCGAATGATTGGCCTACTTGGCAAGGAGCTGTGCAGTTGACAAGAAGAATCTGAGAGCTTCCACGACGATGCCACCTACGAATGAGCTACCGACAGCAAGTACAACGCCCAGTTCGAAACGACAATGACAGCGCAGGCACGGGTTCACAGGTAAAACAATAGAAAAAATGCCCCAAATCCCCCATATATATATATATCTCCCGATAAAAATATTCGGCTGGAAAAACACGACAATCGGATGGCAAAGTAACTAAGGGATCGTTGATCATGTCTGCTAATGCGCTGCAACGACGGAAGATGAAACAACTGCGAGTTCCGTAGTGCAAAGCGAAACATTGGCGAGAAAAAATTTAACTCCGCATCGGAGCTCAACTAGACTATAGCCTCGGACCATAAGTTGGTTGGAAGTTGGAACACCGCAATGGCGAAAGCTGTAAAGACAAAGAGTTCCATAGACCAGTCAAATTGGGAGAGAAAAGAGAATCGAAACTTAAGCGAAACATCGGCAAAGAATCAAACATCAGCCAAAGGGAAAACTAAAGCGGAAGATTAGTCCATTCTAGAGCCGCAACGGCGGAGCAAAATAGACTAAGGCCTTGTGAAACAAAACTGACGGGAATCGGAAAAAATCGAAACATCCGTCATGGTGCTCGCAATCTGTCATCCGAAACGGCGGTACTGCAAAGCACTAGAGTTCCGATGGTTTTCAAACAAGGACGCCGATAATAAAATAAAAAGAAAGCGCATCGGTGGAAAGTAACACTTTGGATCGGATCTTCATTCAACTGCACCTCCACAATGGCGGATGCATAGTTAACTGTGGTTCCGATTCATAGCTTCAACAAATTCCGACAGCGGGGTAAGAAATCACTGTAAGTCATAAAAGGCAGCATCAGCATAAAGATATTCATTTAACAATTATCCTCAAAAATCCGAAATTGCAGTAAAATCAAGCAATCCTAACCAAGCTAAGCAAGACAAATTTAAAGGGAGGGTCCCAAATTTTTAGAAATTTGGGAAATCGTTGCAGCTGCAACAATTTCCCCCAGATTAGAAGAAACAAAAGAAGGATCTATCTCAGATCCAATGCTACAGGTGCAAGAAATACGGTCATTATGCCAGTAGCTGTCGAAGTTCACACAAAAGGAAGCATGAAGCTTCAACTGCTGATGTAGAATAAGATCATCATCACAAGAAACAGAAGAATGAAGATCGTACCGAATTCTTCTTCATATCAGCCCTATCAGGTACTGTTCCCACCACTAGTGATACTTGGCTCATAGATAGTGGTGCATCTAGACACATGACAGGGTATAAAGAAAATCTCTCGGAAGTAGTTGAGAAGGATTCTTATCTTTGAGTTGTACTTGGAGATGATGCAAACTACATTGTGAAGGGATCTGGGGCTACCTCCCTTCAGCTAGAGTCTAATGACCCTCTACATTTAAGTGATGTGCTCTATGTACATGGTATGAAAAGAAATCTTGTTTCCATCTTAGCCTTAGAAGACAAAGGATATAAAGTAGCATTTTCAGATGGAAAAGTACTTGCTTGGCAGAAGAACTCAAGCATGGATACAACCAAAGTAATTGGTATGAGAGAGGAGAGCTTGTATTGACTGAACACTCCACCAGTCTAAGCCCTAGTCCATGACTCTACAAGTATGGGTGAGCTATGGCACATAAGACTAGCTCATCTAAATTACAGAGCTCTCCCAGCAGTGAAGAACATGGTTACAGGTATACCAGTGCTACAGGTAGACCATGATGGAACATGTAGAGTATGTGCACTTGGCAAAAATGCCAAGAAATCCTTCCCAGATAGTGAGAGTAGATCCAAAGAAATCTTGGATCTAGTGCACTTTGACTTGTGTGGCCCAATGACAGTTGCCTCATTGGGAGGATATCATTACTATGTGACCTTCATTGATGACTACTCATGGAAGACTTAGATCTACCTTCTCAAGACCAAGGAATCCAAGGAAGTACTCACGAAATTCAAGGAGTTCAAAGCACAAGTCGAGAATTTGTCAGGGAAGAGGATCAAGATCCTAAGATCAGATAATGGTGGAGAATATACCTCTATGGAATTCAATGATTTATGCAAAGAAGCAGGAATTCAGAGGGAGGTTACAGTTACCTACAATCCCTAGCAAAAAGGGGTTGCTGAAAGAAAGAACAAAACAATTGTGGAGGTAGCCAAAGCTATGATTCATGACCAGAGTCTACCCATGTTCTTATGGGCAGAAGCATCCAGAACAACTGTATATGTATAGAACAAATGCCCACATAATATAGTGAAGAACATGACTCCTTAAGAAGCCTTTATAGGAGTAAAACTAGAAGTGGGTCACCTCTGAATCTTTGGCTGTTCAGTCTACATACATGTGCCCAAGGAGAAAAGGACAAAGTTAGAACCTTCAGGCAATAAGGGAACTTTCGTGGGATACAATGAATCTTCAAAGGCCTACAGAATATATATCCTAGGATCCAGACAGATTGAAGTTGGTAGGGATGTGACCTGTCAAGAGGAAATGGCTATCAGGAAAGGCAGAGGATCAGACATGGAGATCGATGATGAAGAAATGGAGAGGAGATCATCTTCTCCTCCTATTCAGGATGAATTAGCAAAGAAAGATGAACCCATCGATCCCATTGATTCAGTCACTACAGTTGATATTCCTAAAGATATGGTAGTAAGCCGGAAAACACCTAGATGGGTGCAACAGACCTTGCATGATGCAGAGGGGCATGAAGCCCCACACGGTTCTTTACGAGAAAGCAAAAGACCTCAAAAGTTCTCTAGGTATGTAGCATTGATGAGTCACATCATTGACTCATAACCCACCACTTATGAAGAAGCATCCAGACACGAAGTTTGGAAGGATGCCATGATAGAAGAATATCAATCCATCATGAAGAATGATGTGTGGGAGATTGTACCGAGACCCGAGGAGAAGTCAGTTGTAACTTCTAGATGGCTATACAAAATTAAACATGGAGTAGATGGGAGTATTGAAAAATACAAGGCTAGATTTGTTGTTAGAGGGTTCTCTCTGAAAAAGGGAGTCGATTATGATGAGACGAACAGGTAGTAGATGGTCGTGCACATGTGCTCATCCAGGATTTCTAGCTAGGTATGGAAATATTCCATCGACAATAGAGACAGATAGGTAGTAGAATATTTTCTCTCAGACATCCGGAAGAACAAATTCATAAAGACAACCTTCAGTACGTTTGGAGATGATAGAGACAATATAGATGTACAGATGAAACCCTAATGTCATGATGTTGATGAAGACCGAAGAATACCTTCCTTGTTGAGAGGGAGTGTTGGAGTTTGTGCAACTTTAGAAGCTATTCTTATTGTCCTCCTTCGGGAGTTGAACTTGTTGTAATCGTTCATACAAACCATAGAAAGAACAATGTAAGCCTTGGGGTGAAAAGCCAACAATAAAAGAATAAAATTTAAATTATGAAATATAAAATTATATTGCTCCCCCAAGTGAAGTCAACCCTGGTTAAATTCTGGGTGGGAAAACAATATAAATAGGAGGCACCCCTCATTATTTCACACAGCAGCTCAAAGAAGTGCACAGTTTTCTGGGAGAGAGAGAGAAGTTCACATACATTGCAGAAGAAGACTGTTTTTAGGGTTTCAATCTTTGGAAAGCATTTCCATATTTTTCTTTTCTTTTTTCATTGTACTCTGATCTTAGAATTATTATCTCTAGACGAAGGTTGCCGGGTTTTCTCCCATTTGGGTTTCCTAGGTGAAAAATACTCGTGTTATTGTTCTGTGCTTTGTCTATCTTCTAGTGATCCTATTGATAAATGCAATTAAGATATACTGCTATAATCTTAAAAAAATCTAATAGAATGGAGTTGGTAAATGAAACCAACTCCAGTAATTGCTGATTACTAAGTGATGTCTATGACACTATTTGTTTATCCAACTCTTGTTGATCCTGTTGTGTCTCCCAGTCAGTCTTTTAGTAACTGGAGCTTATCATGAATTTTGGGGTCTTTATGACACTGAAGAAGGATTGATGTATCATTGACTCTCATGTTGGCCGTGTACGATGATGGACATAGGAGGAATTGGGAGGTAACAACTATGAAATCCCGAGAGAGGTTGTTTGGAAAAAGTGGCAAAGTCGGACCGACTTTATTGGGTGTGACAGAAAGGGGCCAGTTGAATTGGAGAGGAGTTTTTGACAGAGAAATGGAGTGTTGGGCATTGGCATCAGAAATAGAGGAGTGAACTTGGCTCTCCTTATATTCTGTTGTGCACAGCAATGGTGGAAGCCATGTTTGAACTTTGAAGAGTTTGGAAAGGAGACAATGGGAAGAGATTCGAAGGTGCACAAGAAGTGAAAATGATGACCTAACAGCCATAGAAGTGTGGGGAGAATCTTGAAAATAAAGGTTGATGCGATCAAAATGATCACAGAGCCAGAAAGGCAAGGTACGTGGATGGTAACAACTTTGAAACTAGTGAAATTGCATTATGTAGTAAATACATTGATCTCCTTGGAAAGTTGATTGTATAAAATGTTAGGAATTGGTATATGCCCAAATAAATTGTATTTGGAACATGTTACAGCTTGATTTAGCAGTTGAGTGGGAAAGTCTCAACCCACGAGTGCTAACAAGTAGCAACTATAGAAGAAAGTACCACTATCACCTCAATGCTAACTTCCATAACTTTTGACTTGCTCTCAAGGTCAAGGGAGGCTTCCCTAGGGTTGATTGGATTGATTCTAAAGAAAAGAGCTCGAAGGGGATTGATTTCAACAAAATGTGTGAGTGAATTGCAAAATAAAATTAATTCCCCAAAAGATAAATGTTTGTTTAGGAATTTTGCAATTGTAAAAATGTTCAGACAAACACTTAGTGAAAAACAATGAAATAATGCTTATGAAAAACTTGGAGAAAGTATAACCATCTAGTGTAATGTAAGTCTTTCAAATCTGGAATTCATACATAAAACTTATGATTAAGAGTTCCAACAGTGCTAAGATGAGTTTATTGCAGTTAAATAGCTTATTCCAGAATTAAGAGGTAATTATCATGTTATCACATATACATTTTTCATCCAGGCTTCCCTAATGCAGCATGGCTAGGTGCACGAGGCTTATCAGTTAGAGGCAGGTATACATGGTGAGATCAGGTATATTTCCTTGGTTTAGTTGTTGCTCTGTGATGTATCTCAGATACCTGTACTTGTCATGTTAGGATGATCATAGTGACCTATGCTATATGTTTTGTATTGCTCTAACCTTTGTTATGATTGATCGAAGAATCCAATGTGAAGACTGTTGCCCATGCCATGCTCAAACAAAGTGTAATCCTTAGTGCTAGGATGGTTCCATTACATTTCTGCCCGTCCATCCGGTTCATCCACTTTGTTTCTATCCCATGATTATGATTGATAGAGACTGGGGAGATTGAGGACCCCTTCCCCATTCTGACCACTGTGTGTGATAGACCCCATGTTGTTATGTGTCTCGGGCTATGAAGTATGTGTCTTGGCCAGTGTGGCTAGGTGCATGGGGTTGTCATCCCGAAGTCCTCAAAACATCCCGAAGTCCTCAAAACAAGTGCTCCATCATAACAGTGTTGCTAAACAATATAGCATCAGAATGCATAAAAGCTATATCTAAAGGATGCAAGAATATAAAATGTTGAAAAAGGTAGTCAGTGGCCAAGAGATTGAGCACCCAATCCTTGTATAATGTAAGGATCGGTTTGCCCTCTATAGGGGCATCAGGGAGAGGCAAACCCATCGGGGCTATGAACTGCCCACGGGTAGCGGGTAGCCTAGTCATTTACTGGAGCCCAGAAGGCTTTCCAAAGCACTTGCTCTTGTAGGCTGGCTACTATCTTATGAAATTGTAAAACTCATTGAAAGGTTAATGGTCAAAGTATGAGCACTCACTCCTTGTATAGTGTTCGGCTCAATGGTCCCCATAGGGCCACAGGGTGAGATTAGTCAGGAATCACTGGATCTTTGTCAGTACTGGAGCCTAGAAGGTTTCTAGGGCACCTGCCTTTGAAGGTTGACCTATATTTGCAATAAAGTTGCAAAGGAAAACTTGCTAGAGTCCAAGGGAAGCATACCCAAATACTTCACCCATCTGTGAGACACCTCCATCCCCTATTGCTATTTGTCGTACATGTGTCACCTTTGTAGAGTTTATTAGTTATCAGTCAGATAGATCACCGAGTCAAAGTCAGTGAAAGTCATTTCCCCTTTGCCTTAGCATGGTTCTTCCATCATCACCCATCTATAGGACATTGATTTCACTTTGTAAGTATGGCATGAGCAAGCCGATTTCCAGAAGAATCTGAGATCTTTCAGAAGCAAAGGTATATTTTATTATTATTGTTATGTTTGGTCACTGTGATTGTGAATAACTGACTTAAGTTGGGTTCTGATATACACCTTTGGAGGATGGCTTACCTTGGAATGTTGCAGGATCATATTGGTACAGTATCTCACCTTGATTTTGGGTACTTTGACCTGCTCAAACCAGTTGACCAAGTCAATCACGTTTCCCAAGGCAGTGACTCAAATATACAACATTGTCCATATTTGTTCGAAACATGCCCAAGACCAATACTATATTCTCAGTTTTGATATTTTGGCCCCGATTCTCCAGAAAAGTGATTATTATCACTTAATTTTGGCCAGATGATCATTTTTTATTCCAGATGGCAATATGATTGGTCCTCCTAGAGCAGATCAATGTTCCAGGGGATATGAGTAGTCACTTATACCATTCTTCTATGTCTCCAGATCATCTAGAGCAGTCAATTTTCCCCAGTTTGCATCCTGGAGTAAGTTATGATGGATTTAGCAGTTTCCAGAGATTGTGCCAGTAGAAAATGAACTAGAAATTCATTAAGAAAATCAATTTGGTCTCCTGAGTCAGGGAAATGTCTTAGAACTTTGACAGATGGTGTTTCTCGGCATCCTAGACAGTCCTCTAGCAGTTTTCAGTCAGCAGATGTTCGGAGTATTTATTTATGGCTCAGGCAGTGAGGAAAGTCCCTAAAGGGGTGCCCCCTCTAATTGGCTATTGATGTATTTCATGATTATATCTTATGATTTGAAGTTGTAAAGGGGCCTAGGGTGAATTAAGCCCCTAAGTGACCCCCATTAGTGTATTATTGTATCACACTGTATGTTATATTTTGAGTTTGACTTAGGATAGGTGTCCTTGAGCAAAGTGCGCCCCCTTTGGTTGATCCAGTCACTTGATCCATGTGATAAGTTATTTATTGTTGATCTCCACCGTTGATGATCTTTTAATCTCAACTGTCAGATGATAAAGTGAGTTAGGGTTTGTGTCTCTCTAAAACTATTTAAGAGAGGTGACCCCCCCATTGTAATTGATGAGCTTTGGCATCAGAATATCAATAAAGAGATTTTTGTCTGGGATTACTTCTCTGTGTATCTTGTGGGTGTTCGGATTTGATGATTGGCATTCCTATTCTTCCATATTGAGCTTCATTCGGGATAGAACTTGCATTTTTCTTTACCCATTTCATTTGCAGGGAAAGGAGGCGCGTTAGGAGAGAGGGGTGATTTTGTGGGGTAACTCACCTTCATCTCAGCTCCGGGGTGTTTGGGTCAGGGAGTATTTTTGTCTTTAAGACTTTTTGTTCCCTTTTCCTTTCCGTATTTTGCAGATCTCAGTCATTTGTCTGTTTGGTTGATGTTTCTCTGATTTGGCAGGTTGAGTGGAGGCGTAAGGGTGACTGTCTGAAGCATAGCAACACCAAGATTCAGACCGGGAAAGTTTATTTTGACAGAAGATTGACATTCCTCATCATTTCTTAATCCATCTACAGATTCCAGGTACATCTCCCAGGTGAGTTTCTCTTCCTTTATTTTCTGCATATGCATTGCTCATCATTCAATAAAAGTTAAAACCCTCATTTCTCAGATCTACGAGTTCTGGCTTGCGGCGAGCTTCAAGATTAAAAACCCACTTTTAATTTAATGCAAAACCTCTAGAATCAAATTCTTGGCTTAATCGGACTCCATTTACCCACTTAAAGCACTAGCCTATTTCTAGGGAAAACGCCCCCCTTGGGGAAAGTGGTCTTTTCTGCAAAACCACAAACTGGGTATTGTTGGTTTCTTCTCCAATTGCCTAATATTGCACCCAACAACCAATTTGAGTGTCCAGTTTCAACTAATTTCACTAATTTGCCGTAGATCCCAATTTCCCTGTGTAAACCCTAGGGCAGATTTAGGGCTTTTTACCTGGATGCTTCAAATCTCTCGTTCTTTGTTTCAAACCATAATTAATCATTCAACTAAGAGATTCAACCAAGTCTCCCTCGCCTGTCTGCTCAATATCCATAATTTTAGGGTTTCTTGTTTTTAGGGACGCCCCCTGGGCTTAGTGTTTCACTTGCTCCAAAGTGCCGATATCCTTGACTGGTGTGACATCCGAGTTCTTTCGGAAGTCCTGGATATCGTAGGTCACGACTTTAGATGCCTTTCCTCTACCGTCCTGAATAGGATCACCTCACGGGGTATCTACAAGATTCGTGATAACATATCCAAATAAAACTTTAGGTGCATAAAACATATATTTGGGAAGAAAGTGAGGCCTTGCTTGAGAATGATTTCTGAAGCAAGGTGTCACTTTGAAATTTCCCTTAGATGCGGAATGAACTTAAAGCAGAAGGAAATTCCTAAATCCAATCTCACAAAATAAGTATTAAATCAATGTGTGATGCCAAGTGAAACTTAGATAAAATCATCCACATATAGTTTGATTACTGCTGACCCTGAATGTGAGGATAATTACTCAAACTAAATGAGCGAGATGCTTGTTGAAACTGTTTGTGAAATAAGTAATAAAAGAATTGCTTACATAACCAATTAATATTGGAATATGAAGTGCTCATAGCATGCAATGTAAATTCCAGATTACAAGGAAAATGAGTTATGCTTCTTAGTGAGAAAAATTTGTTAAGTGTAATCATTAATAATTGTCCCACAATTAAATCATTCAGATTTGAGATTTTAGCTTGATCATACATCTTGAACATGTAATTCTGCAGGATCTGAAATTTAATAAGAAAATATGTAAAAATCTGAAAACTGCTGAGTGTTTAATTGAAATTCCAGATCGGAAGTTTAGGAGGATCAAGAAATTTAACCATAAAATCTGAGAAAATAATCTAAATAAGAGTGCAGATTTTGAATCATTAGCAAATAAACACAAGTAAATATAAGTGTTTTTCAGATGCACTTAGGTGTATTCTATTTTTCTGTTTGCATGCAGATTGGAAGATGAAATAGAACAGAAATGAATTAACTAAATTAAAGCCTAAAAAATTGAATAAGAGCAAGGGATTTACGTCAGGCTTTGAAGAGAAAAATCTGAGGTATGATTGCAGCCTTAGAGACCTCATATTTTTGCTCAAAACGGGAAAGGAAAACAATGTTTAAAGAGTTTGGTTGGTGAAACAAGAAACAAGGTCTAGTGCTTGTTGATTTTTCCTAAGCAACATTGAGAGCCATTCTCTTGGAGAATGGAGACATTTGGTCAAGTCGCTAGGATGTGGAACCAGTCCAGCATTGGGGGAACTCAGCCTTGAGCTGAGTAGCCATTCTTTAAATGGAGACATTTGGTTAGTTACCAGGATGTAAAACCAGTCCAGCACTGGAGGAACTCAGCCTAGAGCTGGGTGGCCATTCATTGAATGGAGGCACCTGGTCAGTTACTAGGAAGGATTGGGGGACTCAGCCTAAGGCTGAGGGCATTCTCCGGGAGAATGGAGGTGCTTGGTCAGTTACCAAGTATTTGACATTGAGTCAAATGATGCAGCCTAGGGCTGAGGCACCTGGTTAGTTACGAGGACATAACTATAAGTCCTAAATCAGGTCTAGGCATGCGAGGCACTCCTACCCTCGATCTATGGCCTTTGTAACCTTCTCCAAGGATTAGTTACCCTTGGTTAAGACACCTAGTACCTGATATTGGTGGCACAAGGAGTTTGAGATAAAAGCATTAGTAATTCTCCCTATTTATGATGATGTACTTTGAGTGGGTATGAAGGACCCCTATGACCACTTGAATTGACCACATAGCACTTGAAGAAGGCTAAAACGTAAAAGTAAAAAATACATAAGGACCCTTGAACCACTAAGAAGTCAAAGTGAAAATACAAAAAGGCCTTTAGTACCACTAAAGCTAGAAGTAAAAAAATAAAAGAATAAAATTCTATTATTTTATTCTTATGTGTAAGGTCCACATCCAAGTGACTAAAAGCCTATAAAAGGTCACCTTCATTTCATTTCACACACTTCTTTATCATCTAATGAGGTGCTCCACATAAGGAATTCACTGGTTTTATACAGTAGTTGGTGATCACCATTCTTGTGCCCTAGCATGGCGGTTTTGGCTTTCTAGGAAATCACTTCTTCATGCACAAATACCCTAAACAGCTAGGGTATCCCTCCTTACACTCACGACCAGCCAGGAGCAGAAGTGGGGCAAGCTTAGGGCATCTTCCAGGCAACCCTAAACTACCCACAAATTTTACGGGAAACACTGTTTCTTCATGGGCAGCATCATCTCCATCTCCGAGCAGGCAGAACAGTCACGGGCAACATCAATCCTATATCGGGCAGCCTGTTTACCACTCCGGGCAGTCCAATCTCAATTTGGGCAGCATCATCTCCATCTCTGGGCAGGCAAAAATGTCATGGGCAGCATCAATCCTATCTTGGGCTGTCTGTTTACCACTCCAGGCAGCCCATTCTCAGCTTCAGGCAACAGTACAGAAGTAGTATAGAAGCTTGCGCAGACTCGGGCAGGCTTAGGAAGATCCAGGCAGATCTCGGTCAAGCAGAACAGGGCTCGAGCAGCTACAGGACGATCTCGGGTAGATAGATTTGTGGCTTGGGCAGCAGGAAGAAGTTTCGGGCAACCTCTAACAGAGCTCGGGCAACAGGAAGAAGATCCGGGCAGCTTTGTTGTGTTCTCAGGCAGCCCTAGAACAGATCTGGGCAGTTCGGGTAAGCCTGGGTAGAAGACATAAAAATTTGGGCAGCTGAAATAAAGGTTTGGGCAACAGAAAAGACTTCTGAGCAATAAAAAGGAAATCGAGGTAGTTAGCCCTAAATCTGCATTTTTGGTGAAATTTGACTTTGAGACATTTTGGTCAAAGTTGTCTAGGGTTTGACAATTTGTTTAGCCTGTTAGGGTTTGGAAAATTATTGAAGAACATTCATCTCAGAATTCTGAGATTGCAAACTCAGTCATCTCATTGAAGGGATGATTACTAATGCTTTTGGGGTTTTTGTTCTTTAAAGGTTTCCCCGTGAAAACATCTTGTGTTCATGTGTGTTGATGTGTTGATTTATCTACTCCACTTGTCTCATTGTTATCTTACAACCTTCAAAAACTAAAGAATACATGCTAATTCTAAAATTCAACATGGTATCAGAGCATTGCATGTGAAGACCCTAGTAAGAGAGCAGATTACTGTTGTCTTCCTAGACCTTGGGACATTTTGCAGACTTAGATAACTGACTTGTGAAGCAGAGATGGCTACCAACACTTTCAGATCGGAAGAGAAGCTTGAAGGTTCAACAAATTACAACTCTTGGAAAGCTAGGCTCACAGCCATCATGGAGGAAAATGACCTTGATGACTGGGTTCTCAACACCATAGAAGAACCAACATCTAATGCTGGCAGAATCACTTTCAAGAAGCAAGGACAGGCTAGAAGGATCATCTATGACTTAGTCAAGGAAACCTTGATGCCCACCATCACACCATTGAAGACTGCCAAAGAATGCTTTGACACCTTGACAAATCTGTATGAAAAGAAGGCTCCTAGTCAGAAGAGATTTTTGAAGAAAAAGCTTTGAACATTGAAGATGAACAAGGATGAAGGAGTTGGACCCTTCTTCATAAAGATTGCACAGGTAAGAGACCAACTTATTGCTATTTGTATTACTATAGATGATGATGACCTTGTGCACACTGTATTCGATGGTCTCCCAAACTCTTGGGAAACCTTTTTGGTAGCAGTAAGTGGACTTAAAAATCAGCCAAACTTTGATAGACTTTGGCATGATTGCTTGAAAGAAGAAGGAAGAGTTCAAAACAAGGCAACTGGCACTAAGGAATGAAACCTTTCTCTTACAACTAAGACAAGGAAGTTCAAGAAGCCCTCCCCTCAGAAAGGGAAGGGAAAGAAACCACAAGGTAAACACATTGATGTTTCAAAATTGGAATGCTATAATTGTCAAAAAATTGGGCACTTTGCAAAGGATTGCAGGAAGCCCAAGAGGAAGTTCAAAAGGAGGTTCCAAGCCTTTGCTGCAGAAGAAGAAGAACCCACGAAGAAGAAGAATACCAAGACTACCAAAGAAGATGAACCTAGAAGGGAATATTACCTAATCTCTGCTCTTTCTGGATCCATCACTGACAGTGCTAACTCTTGGTTAGTAGATAGTGGCACCTCCAGACATATCACAGGTCATCGTGAAGCACTCACTAGCTATAGAAAGAATACGTTCACTACTCAAGTGGAACTTGGAGATGACTCCACTTACAAATTGAAGGAGTTGGCTCAACCTCACTTCAGCTTGATTCAGGTACGGTTTTGCATATTGATGATGTTTTATATGTTCCTGGTTTGAAGAAAAACCTCCTCTCCGTTGCTGGCTTAGAAGACAAAGGCTACATATTCCTCTTCATGGACAAGAAGGTCCCCTACTATGGGTAAAGAATGAGAAGCTAAGCTCAGCTGTAGTGATTGGGGTTCGAGAATGAGGTCTTTATAAGGCTTCCAAAAATTCCACACAAGCCTTGGTTTACCACACAGTTGATCCATGTGAGATGTGGCATCGGAGGTTTGGACACCTCCACTATACAGCTCTTCCAAGCCTTCAAAAGATGGTTACAGGTATGCCAGAAATTTCTCCTAAACATGATGGTATTTGCAAGGGTTGTGCTCTAGGTAAGAACACTAAGAAATCCTTCTCCAGAAGCAAGAATAGATCTAAAGGAATATTGGATTTGATTCACTCTTTGACATTTGTGGGCCTATGTCTTCACCCTCCTTGAGTGGGTGCTTGTACTATGTTTTATTCATAGATGATCAGTCTCAGAAGTCCTGGATTTATTTTCTAAAAGTCAAAAGTGAAGCTTTTGACAAGTTCAAAGAGTTCAAAGCTTTGATTGAAAATCAGACAGGCAGACACATCCGTATCCTAAGGTTAGATAACGGAGGTGAGTATGAGTCTAATGAGTTTGATGATTTTTGCCGAGAAGCAGGAATCAAGAAATAGCCAATAGTGCCTTAAAAGCCTCAATAGAATGGGGTTGCAGAAAGGAAGAACATAACGATCTGTGAAGTTGCTAAGACCATGCTGACTGACTTTGATCTTCCTTTATCTTTGTGGGCTAAAGTTGCATGTACTGCTATGTACATCCAAAACAGAAGCCCCCATGCCATCTTGGGGGAAAAGACTCCAAAAGAAGTCTTCACCAGCAAGAAACCTGCAGTCAACAACATGAGGATTTTTGGCACTCCTGTGTATATTCATATGCCAAAAGAAAAGAGGGCTGAGTTAGAGCCTTTCGAAAAGAAAGGCATATTTGTTGGTTATAGTGATAGCTCAAAGCCTACCGCATCTATGTCCTTGGATAGAGGTACATTGAAGTCAGTAGAGACGTGATATTCCATGAGGAAGCTGTGTTTTTTCAAACACAATAGCTTTCAAAGAAAGATGAAGAACCTCCTTCTGAGATCCGATATTCATAAGTTCAGAGGGAAGAAGAAGAATTTGAGACTCAAATTCCAGATGTACATGAGGAACCTGAAAGTCGACCAGAAGAACTACTTGAAGTCCCTCCTTCCAAAAGGAGACCTGCCTAGTACTGAGAAACAGTACAAGAAGTTGAGAAGCATAAAGCTCCTCCCGGGGCTTTCAGAGAAAGCATAAGGTTGCAGAAGTACTCAGGTCTTATGAGCCAACTCATAAATGCTGAACCTTCCACATACAAAGAAGCAACAAGTCAACAGGTATGGATTGATGCTATGATTGAAGAGTACAGTTCAATCATGAAAAATGATGTGTGGGAAGTTGCTCCTAGACCGACAGGAAAGTCGGTGGTAACATCAAGATGGCTCTACAAAATCAAGCATGTTGTTGATGGCAGCATTGAGAAGTACAAGGCTAGATGCTCATGGCTTTACCCAAAAAGACGACATAGACTATGATGAGACTTTTGCTCCTGTCACTAGGTATACTACTATTAGAACCATCATATTTCTTGCTGTAGTGTTTGGATGGAAGTTACATCAGATGGATGTAAAAACAACCTTCCTCAATGACAAGATTGATGAGGAAGTCTACATTGAACAATCTGAAGGCTTTGTGACTCATGGGGATAAGTCCCATGTGTGTAAACTGAAGAAACCCTTGTATGGGCTCAAACAAGCTCCGAGAGTCTCGTATGCGAGGATGGATGGATACCTTCACAGCTTGGGGTTTTCCAAAAGTACTGCTAACTCCAATTTGTACTTTAAGGTTGTTCATAATCATATCTTGATCCTAGTCCTATATGTGGATGACTTGTTCCTTACAAGAGAGGAACAACTGATAGCACAGTGTAAGACGGAGCTCACCTCTGAATTTGAAATGAAGGATCTTGGTCTGATGCATTATTTTCTTGCCCTAGAGGTCTGACAAAAGCCAGGCAAGATCTTCCTAACACAAGGGAAGTATGTAGTGGACATCTTGCAGAGATTTGGGATGCAAGAATGCAAGTCCATGAGCGTACCCATGACAACCAACTTGAAGAAGTTGCGAGACTCAACCACCAGTTCACAAGATGTGGACTCTATCCTGTATCGATAGCTCATTAGATCTCTGATGTATCTTGTACACACAAGACCAGATATATGTTACACAGTGAATGCTCTGAGTTAGTTCACGTCCAATTCGAAGCACATACACTGGGTAGCTGCCAAACATGTACTCATATAGGTGCGAGGTACCATCACTTATGGGCTCAGGTATACTTCCAACAGTGGAGTAATGTTAGCTAGAAATGCTGACTCAGATTGGGCTGGCAGTGCAATAGAACGGAAAAGTACTTTAGGTTACCGCTTAAGTATGGGATCTGCAATGATCTCTTGGTCCAGCAGGAAACAGGGTTCCATAGCGCAGAGTACAGTTGAAGTTGAGTATATTGCTGCAAGTGATGCCTGCAAGGAAGCGGTTTGGCTTAGGAAACTAATATCTGATCTGTTCGGTGGAAAGCTTGACTCAACGATTATTCATTGCGATAATCAGAGTTGCATTAAGCTTTCAGAAAATCCGGTGTTTCACGATAGATCGAAACACATTGAAATGAAGTATCATTTCATCAGAGACCTAGTATAGAGAGGCACTCTGAAGTTGCAGTACATCCGTACAAACGAACAGATTGCAGATATCTTGACCAAGCCTCTGACAACAACGAAGTTTGTGTACTTTCGTGATAAGCTTGGCATGGCAGAGAATACCTCTCTCGCTGAGAGGGAGTGTTGATTTTTCCTAAGCAACATTGAGAGCCATTCTCTTGGAGAATGGAGACATCTGGTCAAGTCACCAGGATGCGGAACCAGTCCAGCACTAGGGGAACTTAGCCTTGAGTTGAGTAGCCATTCTTTGAATGGAGACATCTAGTTAGTTACAAGGATGTGGAGCCAATCCAACATTGGGGGAACTCAACCTAGAGCTGAGTGGGCATTCTTTGAATGGAGGCACCTGGTCAGTTACCAAGAAGATGAATCAGTCTAGGACTGGGGGACTCGGCCTAGGGATGAGGGCCATTCTTCGGGAGAATGGAGGCGATTGGTCAATTACCAAGTATTTGACATTGAGTCAAATGATGCAGGCTAGGGCTGAGGCACTTGGTCAGTTACCAGGACATCACTATAAGTTCTAGACTGGGTCTAGGCGTGTGAGGCACTCCTACCCTCGATTTGTGGGCTTTGTGACCTTCTCCAAGGATTAGCTACCCTTGGTTGAGACACCTAGTACTGATCTTGGTGGCACAAGGAGTTTGAGATAAAAGCATTAGTAATTCTCCCTATTTATGATGATGTACTTCGAGTGGGTATTGTTGCCCACCTATTTCGACTAGGTGGCAACTCCATGTACATGAAGATGTACATAGTTGTACAGATTGTACCTTGGAAAAATCTAAGGATTTTTTCACTTCTGCAGGGCAATTGCCCCTTTGTAAAACGAAATGTCCGCTCCCCTGCATGGGAAAATTAATGTAATTATATGTGCTAGTGTGGGTCATATGATATGGATGCCACACCATGGAACTGGTTGTTAGGGAAGTCCCCTCATCGAGTGTTTTTTCCCTTTCCAATTAATCTTGTTGTTTAAACGATTTTAATTGGTTTGGTTTTTCACTCAAAATCCTCCAAAGTGGTGACGGGCGTTCTAACAGTCAAGTCCATGAGGTGGCTAAGGGTTCAAAATGTTATTCGTGACCATACTAGACATTTGTATAGAGTCTTGCGGAGTTTCGTTGTGTTGTTGTATTTTTATTTATTTTTTCTAGTTAATTAATTTCACCCCTTGGTGGTTAATTAACTCAGTTTTGATGTAATAATGTAATTGCTCAAGCACTGGCATTTTGTAATAGGGGCTATGAATGCAAGGAAAATTGCTATGAAACCCCATAAGCCACTGCTTCGAGTCCCATGTCATTCTGACAGGTGGTTGAGGAGATAGACCATTTTTGTCTAAGCAAGGTCTATTTTTCCTAGGGAATTAATTAATTTCCCTAAGTCAAAAATTCATATTATTTTATTTTGAAGGAAAAAATCAAATAATGCCATGGTAATTTTGTTTGGGGGTTGTTAAGCCTAGGAAAAATTATTTCAAAATTTTTCCACCCCCCCATGGCCAAGATATGATTTTTCCAAGCTTATTTTTAATTTTTCCTAAGTCAAAATTGGAAAAATTTAAAAATTAAGTTGAAAAATTAAATCTAAGGTGAAATATGTTCTTAACCTAAGTTTAAAGGTTAAATATTCATTTTGGAGCAAAGCCAAAGTCAAGGCCAAGTTAGAAGAGCCAAGTCATGGTTTAAACCCTCACTAAAATTGGGGCGGCCAAGTTTAAAAGCCAAAAGAGGGGCCACGTCCAAGTTAAAACCCCCACCAAAAGAGGGCGCATGCATGTTTAGAGGGGGCGCTAGGGTAAAAGGCCACCAAATATGAAGACGCCCCCATATTTAGAGAAAACGCCTACATAAAGGAAGACGCCCCCATATGTAGAGGGCGCTACCCAATTTAGTGGGGCTTCAAAGTTTAGAGGAGGGCGCTAATGGATAGAGAAGCGCCGCATATGGAGGAAGACGTCATATTTGGAGGAAGCCGCTAGATTTAGAGGGGCGCCTAGGTTGGGCCCACTCTTAACTCATCAAAGCAATCTCAATGGAGCATTTGGTCAAAACCCTAGATCTAAGGGTGAAGATTGGTTAAGACATGGATCAAGCACCTAAGCCATTGATTGAAAATTAATCTAAGGGTGTAGATTGATTGAGAAGGGTGCAAAGTCAAATACCTAGATCTAGTGGTGAAGATTTAACCTAGATCTAAATCTATCTCGGCCATTGATCTTCAAGGGGTTGGGGTCTTCCTCAACTATATAATGAGGGTCTCACTCCCTCATTAGATATGATCTCTCATGCTATTGTTATGCTGCCGGAATATTTCCCCATTCTCCTCTCATATTCTCTCAAGCTTCTTTGGCTATTGTAATGTTCTTGCCCTAGTTGGGCTTAATACAAGTAATCTTTGGAGGAATTCTTGGTGTCTCTCTTCTACATTTCATGCTTCTTTTGTGAGGTAACTTGCTTTATATTTATTTGATTTGCATTTGTATTAGCTTAGATAGCTCTCAACAAAGTATTTTGTGGAGAGACTTGTAGGTAGAAGTATTTCTATATGCATTTGTGAGTAGATTAGTAAGATTCTACAAAGTATTTTGTAGGATTTATTTTTGTGCTCATCTCTTTGCTTACATTTTGCAACTCTCATAAGTTTATTTGCAGGGATCTAGAACAAAGGAGCATTTTCTCCATTGGTTATATTTCTGTTTTCCATTTTCGCACATTTGTTTACAAGGGTTTTAAAACTCAATTTTTATCATTGTATAGTGATAAAAACCTTGGTTTTCAGGCCCTAACCCTTAGTATGTTAGTTAAATGCTTCAGATTTACTGTTTTAACATCATTTAGGTGGCTGGAAACTCAGTTTTCAGCCCTCTAAACATCATATTTCTGTTATCTTTTCACTCAGATTTTTGCTGTAAATTAGTGATTTTTTGGTGCTAATTTTTTCTGACAATTTCTTTGAGTTTTTCTGTGATTTCCAACGGACAAAGCTTGCTGGTTTGTGACAGGTTTTACACAGGTGAAGGGGAGGTGCTGCCCAAGTTGGCTCAGAAATACCTCAACCTTCAACCGGTTCCAAAAGGGGTTCAAACCCTCACCTCTCTCTCTTCTTTTCTGATATTTGTAAACCCCAACGAGAATTTCTCTTGGGGTATTCTGCAAAATTTATAAAGAACCTATAATCTATATGTAAATAGATTAGGAAGTAGAATAGGAAGTAGATAACTAGTTTTATTTCTGTCTACCCACCTATCTCTGTTACAGACCACCATCTTTGTAACAGAGATTGAAGTGAGGTTGTTTTAAGTCTCTTTTAATTCTGTTTCCCACCTATCTCTGTTACAGACCACCATCTCTGTAACAGAGTTTGTTGTGAGGTTAGGATAACTAGATTTATTTTCAGTTTACCCACTATCTCTGTGACAGACCACCATCTCTGTCACAGAGATTGCTGTGCGGTTAGGCATTGCTTTAGCTAGTTACAGTTTCCTTCAAGTTTCAGTAATTTTTAATTTTCTGTGAAAGGGGTAACCATACAACCCACCTATCCGGTGTATCCTCTGTCCACTTGTCATCTCCTTTTAGGGACTTCAAGTTGGATATGAAAAGCAGGAGAAGTGGGGGCTTAGCTTAGTTAAAACAACTTTCTTTTTTCTGCTACAATCAACACATTTTATTTTTCAGTCCAAGATCAAGTACCAGCACCTCCCATAAGGGATACCGCTTGGTTGATCTTGTTGATAGTTTAAAATAAACCTTGTATGCTAATCATCAAGACTAAAATTTACCCTCTAAAATTAACCAACAACAACTTCACTAGCCTTTGTTCCTCTACTCGGTTATCACCCTTCGGGGTACTCACGAGATACGACAGGGGATAGAGAAGTCTTAGTTTAATAGGCATCCATCTAGCTGTTTTTTCAGTTAATTAAAAACAGTGCCCTCGGAGGCGACTTGGGGTAGAAGACCATGGGGGGTCTCTAGGCGTTCTACGTCCCCCTTGTTGAGCACCAGGGCATTGGGGTTTGACCTGTGAGCTACGGGTGGGCTTTGCTCCCACTTTGTTGAGCGCAACAGCACTCCCTCTTTGACTTGAGAAATACTGGATTGGGGTAGTCACACCACCGGTTAGAAAACTAAACTTCAAGAAAAAAAACATTAATAAAATCTACCTAAAATAAACCAAGAGACATTGCAAAACCGGTTCTATAACATTTTTTATTTATTTTAGCACACTCCCACTCTAGCATTGCACTCTAACACTTTACTTTCAGTTTCATTTACTTTTCAATTTCATTCACTTTTCAGTTCTGCAATTGTTTATGTGGTGAATACTTAACTTTGTTTAAACTGTAACTATTTTACTTCATTTGTTTATACTGATAAATTTGGATCATCTGTACATTGCTTAGATATCTGGATTCATTATTGTTTATAACTGTATCATTTATTTGTTTATTCATCTCATTTGTTAGACAAATTAACCTGTGGGATAATTAACTTGGGACTACATCCATTGAAGGTTGCATTCTCTGACTCCATTCTTTAGGCACTGGTTATAAATAAAATGATTGACTGTCATTTAAATATTGCATCTTGCATTGGTTTGACTGTCATCTCTCAAAACCTTAGCCTCAATCTTAATAAAAGATCCCTTTAATTAATTTGTAATTAATTAATAAATCTGGAACTTAGTCTTTCCGTAGGGACTACCCCCCTTGGCTCTGTTGGGATCTTGCTTAAATGGAGGAGTTGTGGACTGTGGTGACAGTGGTCCCCAGCTCTCGCTTGCCCCCAAGGACACACATAGTAGGTTGTGACTTTCCTGTGTCTTAAAGTGTGAATTAGGCGGCAATAGGTATGAAGGACCCTGATGACCACTTGCATTGACCACAAGGCACTTGAAGAAGGCTAAAACGTAAACGTAAAAAATACATAAGAACCCTTGGACCACTAAGAAGTCAAAGTGAAAATACAAAAAGGCCTTTAGTACCACTAGAGGTAAAAGTAAAAAAAAAAATAATAAAATTCTATTATTTTATTCTTATGTGTAAGGTCCACATCCTAGTGACTAAAAGCCTATAAAAGAAGGTCACCTTCATTTCATTTCACACACACTTCATCATCTAATGAGTTGCTCCACAGAAGGAATTCGTTGGTGATCACCATTCTTGTGCCCTAGCATGGCTGTTTTGGCTAGCTAGGTCATCACTTCTTCATGCACAAATACCCTAAACAGCTAGGGTATCCCCCCTTACACTCACGGCCAGCCAGGAACAGAAGTAGGGCAAGCTTAGGGAATCTTACAGGCAGCCCTAAACTGCCCACAAAATTTACAGGAAGCACTGTTTCTTCATGGGCAGCATCATCTCCATCTTCGGGTAGGCATAACAGTCACGGGCAAGTTGGCAACATCAGTCCTATCTCGGGCAGCTGGTTTACCACTCCGGGCAGCCCATTCTCAGCTCGGGCAAGCTTCGCACAACCCATTCTCAGCTCGGGCAAGCTTTGGGCAGCCCATTCTCAGCTCGGGCAAGCTTCGGGTAGCAATATAGAAGCAATATAGAAGCTTAGGTAGACTCGGGTAGCCTCAAGAAGATTCAGGCAGATCTCGGTCAAGCTGAACAGGGCTCGGGCAGCTACAGGACGATCTCGGGCAGACATTCTGTGGCTCGGGTAGCAGGAGGAAGATCGAGGCAGCTCTGTTGTGTTTTTGGGCATCTCTAGAACAGATCTGGGCAGTTCGGGCAGGCATGGGCAGAAGACAAAAATATTTGGGTAGCTGAAATAAAGGTTCGAGCAACAGAAAAGACTTCTGGGCAACAAAAAGGAAATATAGGCAGTTAGCCCTAATTCTGCATTTTTGGTGAATTTGACTTTGAGACATTTGTGGTCAAAGTTGTCTAGGTTTTTGACAATTTGTTTAGCCTGTTAGGGTTTGGCAAATTATTGAAGAACATTCATCTCAGAATTCTGACATTGCAAACTCAGTCATCTCATTTAAGGGATTCATTACTAATGCTTTTAGGGATTTTCTCCTTAAAAGGTTTTCTCGTGAAAACATCTTGTGTTCATGTGTGTTGATGTTTTTATTTATCTACTGTACTTGTCTTATTGTTCTCTTACAGTCTGCAAAAATTAAGGAATACATGCTAATGCTAAAATTCAATAGTGCCTTGGATCCTTGGGAAAATGGGGTCTGAGAACTCTCTTCTTGTACTTGGTTTGTGGGTATATGGGGCTAGAATTTCTGAAGGGGTACTCAGGCCAATTCCACCCAAATCTTTGAGGTTTTGGGTATGAAGCTTCTTAAGGAAGGGTGGCCCTTTGGTGCACACCTTTAAGAAAACATGTAGCAAATGCTCCAACAATTTGATCACTTGATAACCTACAAGGATTCATATAGAAATCACATGCCAACAAGCTATAATGCTTCAATCAGTGTTGCAAATATTTCTGATTTCTCCTTGTTACATCTTACACTCATTTTTTTTATGGGTGTCCTGTGATGTCCCCTTTATTGAATTATTGTAACTTCGAAGTGTATTCACTTATTGTACCTCGATGTTCCTATCGGGAGAATCATTTGTATTTCATTATAGCCCGATGTTCTTATCGGGAGAATCACTAAGAGTCATGAGGAAAAACCCTCCGTTGTAGGTCGGGTCATTAGCATGCTCATTAATATAATATTTAGTTGTTTGAGTCCACCTAGAGAAGTTGGCCCAGTCAATTGTAGTGGGGCCGACTTGGTGGAGTAAAAAGTCAAGTGAACGAAAGAATATAAATAGAAGTGAAGCGCTCCTCATTTGAACACACAATCACTCACTTGTGTAGCACATGAGAGAGAGAGAGTCTTATCTACAAGGAGGAGAAGGACTAGTTTGAAGTCTTGTCTTTTATCTTTTTGATCATCTATATTGAGGAAGCTTTTCTTGCTAGGTTTTTCCCATTAGGGTTTTCCCAGGGTAAATCTGTGTTGATCTTGTGATACTGTTTCTTTCAGTGATCCTGTCTATATGCTTTTGTTCTGAAATTGAATTGAATGCTGATAATCTAGCTTAACATATGGAATCTTAACATGGTATCAGCGCTAACCTGAATAGGACAACTTTCACAAGGTGAAAAATCCCCCTCTCTCTCCCTGACAAGAAATTAGGGTTTCGGGAAAAATTTTGAATTTTGAAGATCTAATTACATGGAAAGTTGCGCCCTCCTAGAGCGCATCTACTGAGCCTGAGATCGAGATTTTTGAGTGGGTAGATCTTCGAAAAAGTCAAACCCTAGTTTGACACTGGACCAGAAAACTGCAGAAATCCAGTGAACCAGAAAACTGCACTACAGAATCTCGCAAGTCAGATTTGAAAGGTGAAGACTTGAGATCTCCAGAAACCAAGCATGCCAGTCAACTCGGCTCAGTCAAGCGCATCTCTTGGTAAGATCAGTTTCTCATTTTCCAGAATTTCAATTTTTTGTAATCCTCTAACAAGATGGCCCCAAGCACCAAGCTTGAGGACAAACTAGAAGGCATAGAATATTATAGAGCATGGAAATACACTATGGGCCTCATTCTCAAGGAGAATAATCTTGAGAAATATACCAAGGATGAAGTTGCAGAACTTGAAGAGGCTGAAGCTAAGGAGAAGCACAAGAAGGATCTGATTATGGCACAAAGGATTATTGTTGATTCTATCAAGGATCACTTGATCCCTCAAGTGTCATCCAAGAAGACTCTGAAAGAAATGTATGATGACCTAGCAAGGATGTATGAAGGAAGAAACATCAATAGAAAGATGAATCTAAGAGCTCAATTGAAGAGCACCAAGATGAGTCATGGAGAATCCATCCAGGACTATTTCACAAGGGTCTCCCAGTTAAGGAACAACTAGAAGCCATTGGAGACACCCTTGATGAAGATGAGTTGATTATGACTGCTCTCAATGGTCTCACTAGACCCTAGGAGTCATACATCCAAATGATGTGTGCTAGAAAGGAAAGCATGAAGTTTGATACTGTATGGGAAGACTGTATTCAAGAGGAGGCTAGAGTGGCCAATAGAGCAGCTCTACTGAAGGAAGATGATCAAGCCCTAGCCACCCATACCAAGAGAAGGAGTCAACCCGACTTCAAGAAGGGAAACCACAAGGAGTCTCAACCTCCTAGAAGGTTCCAAAGAACAAGAGAAAGTTTTCCAAAGGACTACTCCAGCGTTCAGTGTTTTCATTGTGACAAGATATGACACATTGCTAGAAATTGTCCTTTGAAGAGAGAAGAATACAAGAAGAGGAACAATAAAAAAAGACATCATGTACATCTAGCTGAAGATGAGGATAAAGAAGAAGAAGAAGAAGAAGGACCTCCGAGAAAGCAAGCAAGAGACGAAGATGCAGAAGAGTATGGACTATTCTTAGTACTCTCTGGGTCTGTAACACCTAGAGAAGACACATGGCTTATTGTTAGGGGTGCTTCAATGCACATGACGGGACAAAAGAAAATTATGTCAAAACTTGAAGAAAGGAACTCTCCTCAGAAAGTATCTCTAGGAGATGACTATCAATATCCAATCAAAGGAATTGGTGAAGCAAGCTACAAGCTTGATTTAGGAAATCCCCTGAAGATGAAGGAAGTTTTATATGTACCAGGTCTAAAGAAGAATTTACTTTCTATCTCAGCTTTAGATAAGAAAGGCTACAGAGTTGCATTCATAGATGACCAAGTACTCATGTGGCCCAAAGGAAAGACAATTGAAGATGTAGTTGTCATTGGTGAAGAAGAAGGAGGCCTGTATAAACTCAAGGGACATCAGGATACAACCCTTGTTCATGAGACCACTAACCCTAGTGAATTGTGGCATAGGAGGCTTGCCCACATCAATTACAAAGCACTACCTCATGTAAACAAAGTAGTGACGTGATTACCAGACTTGAAGATCAACCATGAAGGCATTTGCAAAGGATGTGCGAAAGGGAAGAATATCAAGAATCCATTTCCGAAGAGTGAAACAAAAACTAAAGGTACGTTGGAATTGATTGATTCAAATGTGTGTGGTCCAATGTCCCCACATCTTTGAGCGGTTTTGAATACTATATTACATTCATTGACGACTATTCAAGAAAGACATGGATATACTTCTTGAAAGCAAAGAATGAGGTGTTTGCAAAATTCAAGGAATTCAAAGCCTTGATAGAGAATCTTTCAGACAAAAGAATCAAGACACTCCAATCAGAAAATGGAGGAGAATATACTTCAAAAGAATTTAAAGCCTTTTGTAAAGATGCTGGAATTAAGAGGGAACTAACTACTCCCTACAATCCTCAACACAATGGTGTTGCAGAAAGAAAGAACAGAACCATCATGGAGGTAGTGAAGACAATGATATATGATCAAGATCTTCTAATGCATCTATGGGCAGAAGCAGCAAGAACTGTTGTCTATGCACATAATAGAATATCTCACAATGCCCTTGGATTCAAGACTCCAGAAGAGATGTTCACGGGAAAGAAGCCTGAGGTAAGTCACCTCAAGATATTCGGTTGTCCAGTATATGTTCACATACCGAAAGAGAAAGAACCAAGTTGGACCCTTCCGGAAAGAAGGGAATATTTGTTGGATATTGTGAAGTATTCAAGGCATTCAGAATTTACATTCCTAAATTTCATCACATGGAAATTAGTAGAGACGTAACATTCGATGAAGAAGCAGCTCTCAAGAGATCCAGAAAATGTCAACATGAAGAAGTATAGGAGGAAGATGCACCTCTCAGAAATGTAGAGGCTACATTCCTCCTTGACAATGAAACACCTGAAGATCATGATATGATAGAACCACAAGAACCTCCCATGATGGAGATATCACGAAAGAGAAAGCCTGCTTGGGAAAAAGAAATTATACAAGAAGCAGAAAGATATGGAGCTCCTGAAGGCTCCACCAAGATAAGCAAGAAGCCCAAGCCATTTTCCAACTATGTAGCTTTGATGTGTGATCTTGTGGATCAAGAACCTACAAACTATGAAGAAGCTGTACAGAAGAAAGAATGGGAAGAAGCAATGATGGAAGAATACCAGTCAATAATGAAGAATGATGTGTGGGATATAGTTCCCAAACCAGAAGGCAAGAGTGTGGTATCTTCCAAGTGGATTTACAAGATAAAACATGCAGCTGATGGAAGTAAAGAGAAATACAAGGCAAGATTTGTGGCTAGACGTTTCTCTCAGAAAGAGGGAATTGATCATGAAGAAACATTTGCACCAGTAGCACGGTATACTTTGATTAGAGCTATCATGGCACTTGCATCCATGATGAAGTGGGACTTACACCAGATGGATCTAAAGACAGCCTTCCTGAAAGGTGTGATTGTGGAAGAAGTATACATAGAACAACCTCAAGGATTCGAAGTTGAAGACAGACGAACTCACGTACGCAAGTTGAAGAAAGCCCTGTACGGCCTGAAGCAAGCTCCTAGAGCTTGGTATGGAAGGAAAGATAGTTTCCTGACGAGCTTGGACTTTACCAAGAGTAAAGCTGACCCTAACCTATACTTAAAGGTTATAGATGATGAACCTGTCATACTATTACTATACGTGGATGATCTATTTCTGACAGGGAATGAGAAATAGATTAAAGAATGCAAGAAGAAGCTCGCTGAGGAATTTGAGATGAAAGACCTTAGATTAATGCACTATTTTCTAGGTCTAGAAGTGTGGCAAAGTTCAGAAGGAATCTTTCTTAATCAGGGAAAGTATGCAGTAGAAATTTTGAAAAGATTTGATATGTTGGAATGTAAAGCCATGGCCACACCCATGGATACCAACTTGAAGTTGCTGGCTGATGAAACATCAGAGTTAGTGGATGTGACTCAATACAGACAGATTATTGGGTCGTTGATGTATCTAACAAATACTAGACCAGATATTTGTTTTGTTGTGAACACCTTGAGTCAGTATCTAGTTCAACCTAGACATGTTCACCTGGTAGCTGCAAAACATGTGATGAGATATCTGAAAGGAACTATAGACTTTGGTCTATACTATGATGGAAACCATGATTACAGATTGTATGGCTACATAGATGCAGATTGGACTGAAAGTGTCTTAGATAGAAGAAGCACATCAGGTGGATGTTATTGTATGGGGTCTGCTATGATTTCATGGTTTAGCAGGAAACAGTCTAGTGTTGCTCTTAGCACGACTGAAGCAGAATATATAGCAGCTTGCTCTGCTAGTTGTGAAGCCATATGGCTTCGGAAGTTGATGTTAGGTCTATTTAGCCTGGAGTTGGATACCACAGTGATTCTATGTGATAACTAGAGTTGTATAAAGATGACAGAGAACCTAGTGTTCCATGATAAGTCAAAGCACATAGAAATCCGGTATTTCTACATTCGAGATATGATACAGAAGGGAGCCATAAAGCTCTAGTATGTGAGTACCGATGAACAACTTGCTGATGTGCTGATGAAGCCTCTGTCTCGAATAAAGTTCGAATACTTTCGAGACAAGCTTGGTGTTGTTCGAAAAGACCTTCCCCGAAAGGAGGAGCAGTGATGTTGCAGTGGGATTGTATCATCCCTGGACACCTGTCCTAAAGTGATCTGTAGACTTCTGTCTCCGAGAAAGAAGCAAGATTGTATCATCCATGGACACTTGTCCTAAAGTGATCCGAAGACTTCTGTCTCCGAGAAAGAAGCAGGATTGTATCATCCCTGGACACTTGTCCTAAAATGATCCAGAGACTTTGGTTTTCAAGAATGTGGTAGGATTGCATCATCCTTGGACTTAAGTCTTAAAGTGATAGGGAGTGATTATCCCGTAATAGTATCCGATGACTTCGGTCCTCGAGAATGTGGTAGGATTGCATCATCCTTGGACTTAAGTCCTAAAGTGATAGGGAGTGATTATCCCATAATAGTATCCAGTGACTTCGACCCTCGAGAATGTGGTAGGATTGTATCATCCTTGGACTTAAGTCCTAAAGTGATAGGGAGTGATTATCCTGTAATAGTATCTGGTGACTTCGGTCCTCGAGAATGTGGTAGGATTGTATCATCCCTGGACTCAAGTCCTAAAGTGATCCGTAGACTTTCGTCTACGTATTGTGGATTGCAAGTTGTTGATGAAGATGATGTTGCTGATCGAAAGATCAGAGTATTGTTGATGATGATGATGATGATAGTGATCGAAAGATTAGAGTATTGCTGCTGCTGCTGATGATGTTGCTGATAGAAAGGTCAAAGTATTGATGATGCTGATGTTACTGATTGAAAAGTCAAAGTATTGATGATGATGATGTTGCTGATCGAAAGGTCAAAGTATTGTTGACGATGATGTTGCTGATTGAAGAAGACTAAAATACTGATGAGGATGTTGTCGACCGAACGATCAAAGTGTTGCTGCTGCTGAAATTGAAGATGAAGACTATATGTCAAAGATGATGAAAAAGCTTCCAATGATCTATAGTTGTATCACCCTGATGATGTTGAAGATGCTCTCTCTCCTTCTCCTACTGCTGTTGTTGATGTTGTTGTAGAATACCCTTCTCGTTAAGGGGGAGTGTTGAATTATTGTAACTTCGAAGTGTATTCACTTATTGTACCTCGATGTTCCTATTGGGAGAATCATTTGTATTTCATTATACCTCGATGTTCCTATCCGGAGAATCACTAAGAGTCATGAGGAAAAACCCTCCGTTGTAAGTCGGGTCATTAGCACCCTCATTAATATAATATTAAGTTGTTTGTGTCCTCCTAGAGAAGTCGGCCCAGTCAATTTTAGTGGAGCCAACTTGGTGGAGTAAAAAGTCAAGTGAACGAAAGAATATAAATAGAAGTGAAGCGCTCCTCATTTGAACACGCAATCACTCACTTGTGTAGCGCATGAGAGAGAGAGAGAGTCTTATCTGCAAGGAGGAGAAGGACCAGTTTGAAGTCTTGTCTTTTATCTTTTTGATCATCTATATTGAGGAAGCTTTTCTTGCTGGTTTTTTCCCATTAGGGCTTTCCCAGGGTAAATTTATGTTGATCTTGTGATGCTGTTTCTTTCAGTGATCCTGTCTATATGCTTTTGTTCTGAAATTGAATTGAATGCTGATAATCTAGCTTAGCATATGGAATCTTAACACCCTTCCACTAACCAGGATGACAGGACAATTGGTAGCCTATTTGACCCCATAGGCTAGAGCCAGTGAAGGCAAGGGGGTCATTACTATTTTCACTTAGCTTAGAAAATAATAAAATATGTATTATTTTAAAAAAGTGACTAATAGTTGTTAGGTGGTATTGGGCGTTCCATGGTATGGAGTTCTAAAAGAAGATAAATGGAGAAGAGAATCTCACTTGTGGACATGTTGATTTGGATATTTCTTGTGACTGTTTGGGCGTTGTCCAAAGTTTTTGCTAGGGTTTGGAAAAACCCTTGCATTGTTGGTTTGGTTTCCGTGGTGAAAGATCCAGCCCAGCTAGATATGGAGGAGGATCCATCTAGGGTTTTCACTTGAGCTTCATCTTTTGGTTCGGCATCATCTTAAATAGAATTTGGAGGTCAGGAGTTAACCCTTAGGTAGTATTGGAGGACGGAGCTCCATCTATTGAGGAGACTGGCATTATTTCCATCATTTCCAGAACCAAAATCAGAATTGTGCCTAGAATCTCATCGGTGATATTACATGTCCCTTAGCGGATTGTACTGTTATGAGCATACTCCTGTGTAAGAGCAGCCTAGAGGAAACCTGGTTGTGCCTTAAAAACAAAAAACAAACGTCATTTAATTGATTTTGAGCAGTCTGAGGGAATCAATAATTTTGAAAACGGTCATCTAGCAGCAAAGTGAGGTATGATGAGCTAGATCTGGGCATTTTGAAGCGTTCTGGGCAGTCTACTTTAAGAAACAGTCACCTACCATAAGGCACATCCAATTCTGGGCACATTTCTGAGAAGTTTCCTGTAACAACCCTATGTGGGGTAATGAACAACAATTCTCTATATGCTACAATAATCCTGGGCACTGTTGAGGGTTTGTGGAGACTGGTTTGAAGATGACAATGAACCAGCTAGCCGGGGACTCCTATAACATTCAGCATATGGCATCTACAAAGTTTTGATTTGAAGAATTCTAAATGTTGTACTCAATATTTGATGAACGAGTTCAAGAGATAAAGATCAATCTAGTTATAATGTTTCTAATATTTGAGAGAACTGCTGGTTATTTTCCTCTGAAGATCTTATCTGTAGAAGATGGTTCTGTTTACAGAGACATCAACATTGGTGTAAATATAACAACCACACCTTGTATCTCATTAGCATTCTGTGACTTTGCTGTACCCTGACAGCTTGTGGTATTGTAGCAGCGAATTAGCCTGATACGTGAATCCGCATGTCAGAGGGAATTAGAGCTTTTGAAGGATTTATGGGTGCATTTATATAAGTGTTATTTAGAGGAACAAGTTGCCTTGTTGAGTGACTAAATTCCAGAGCATCAAATCGATCTTGAACCAAAACAAAGTTGGCCTTGACTCAAAGCACTTAATGATCATCGTGGAGGAAGACAAATTAGCAAAACAAGAACGTGCAACATCGATCATATGTTTCTGATTCAACAAACCATAAACCAGATAAAATTTGTACATCAGTTTTCTTAATGGCAAATGATGATCCCATTTGTGTATTAATTAGTGGAGTTTTCTTGTCGAGTAAGGATATTTTTTAAGTCGTAGCCTGCATACATCATTCATGGAACAATTTTTGGAAAGAGGGATGTTGCTTGAACATGGTGAGGTTACCAGACAAGGAACCCTTTTGGAGAAGTTGATCACCATTTGTGGCTCATTGGTCGTTGTCCAGCTAAAGGTGGTTACGTTGTCAGCTGTTTGGTTATGTGGTTAGCTACCTTGGAGCTATTTCACACGATCGTGAATATATGTCCCATGTTTAAGTCTTTGGAGGCTGGTCGGCTGGTCATCAGACTTTATGGCTTCTAAGTGTTTGTGGACATACGTTGAGGCTTGATGGATACGTTCATTGGGATAAAGTCTAGCGGCCCACCTTCGACTTAGAATTTCGATGGATACCCCCTATTTCAAAGAGTTCGCTTGAGTGCTTTATTTATGAGAATGGTTTGATAAAGGGTCATCATTTTTTTTATGTGCCAAGGAGATAAAGTGGGCATGACCACTTTTGGGGTATGATATGGATGTTAAGGGGGTCTTTTAAAAAAAAATTTAATTAGTACTCATGAATGTTGTTGTAGTAGCTGCATGAGGGATCCTCACATCCTCACTCAAGTAGCCCAAGAATTAAATAATAGAATGTGTTTTTTATTGTGACTTAACACAAGTCGACCCAGTAAAAAATCACCCAGAAGCTGTATAAATAGAAGGGCGTCTCACCTCATTTGAACACACGCTAACAAGCAAGTTCACTCTAGCTAGAGAAGTTCGCTACTGCAGCTAGGAGGAGAGTTTTTCTGGGGTTCTCCACTTTGGAGAAGTTTCTCTCTTGTTTTCTTGGGGTTTGTGCTACTACTATATGGATGTACATCGATCTCTATTGGAAGGTGTGAACTCGAGGGAGACAAATAGCGTTGTCTATGGTTGGGAGATGATTGTTCTTATCATCGTGGTTAAACAAGCTCCACATTGATTTTGCTTCTGTGCTTTGTCATTCTTTTAGTGATCCTAGATATACTGCTATTAAAATCTAACATGGTATCAGAGCAGTGGTAAAAGGAGTCATTGCCGGGAACTAGGGCTCCACAATTTGGAGTGATTTCAACCTTGGATCTTCTGAAAAGGAGCATATAGCAACTTGCCCTCCTAGGGTGCATCTTTCTGTGGAGGCCAAATTTAGTTTGGTGGAATTTCATTTTTTGACCTAATACTATCGGGGTTAAGACCTAGGGCTCCTTGGATCTAGCCCTTCAGTCCACAGAATTGGCTCACTCTTACCTTTCTCCAACTTGCTTTGGTAGGGCGCAACTATCTGTGGAAGTAGACTTCAGATCCATAGATTTTCATTTTTGACCTACTCTGCCAAAATCGGGAAACTAAGGTTTCTAGTTTTGAGCTATTCTCTCCACAGATCTGGCAGAAAAGGAGATCTATTCAACTCGCCTCAATAAGGCGCATCCATCTATGGATTCAGTTTTGCAAGAGACCATGCTTCAAATTTGACCTAGTTCTTGCTATTGTTTCTGGTCCAATCTTGCAGTCAAGATGATTGGTATGAAGGTTGAAGATAGGTTTGATGGGACTTCCAATTTCAGGTCATGGAATTCTAGGTTTCTTATTGTAGAAGAAAATGATCTCTTGAAGTTCATGAATGAGAATGTTCCAAAACTAGAAGAGGAAGCTGAGAAGGCTTAATGGAGAAAGAATAATGGTGGGGCAAGGAGAATCTTGGTAGACTCAATAAAGGACCATTTGGTTCCTCAGATCTTTGAGAAGATGACTGCCGGGAAGATGTTTAGAGCCTTGAGGAAGCTATTTGAAGATATCAATATCAACTATGCTCTTGCCCTAGGTAATCAACTATCAAATCTCAAGATGTCAAGATTAGAATTAGTTTCCTCTTACTTTATGAGGATCTTAGAGTTGAAAAAACAATTAAGTACCATTGGAGATCCACTCACTGATAAAGAACTTGTCATGAACACTCTTAATGGTCTCCCTCCATTCTGGGAATCATTCATTTAGAGTCTTGTTAGGCAACGTAAGTTCCCTAAGTTTGATTGTATATGGGCAGTTTGGATGCAAGAAGAGACAAGACTTGCACCGAGAGGCAGAATTCATGGCACTCAACATGAAGAAAGGGAATCCCTTACATCTGGTGCCAAGAGAGGAAAAGTTAAAGGCAGAAGGTTTCATGAGAAGAAAGACGAAGGTGGTGTTGTCCACCGATTGCACACCAGCAGCAGAAACTCTCCGAAAGCTGTCTCCTCACTTAGGAAAGTGGGAGAGGTGTGACCTTTGGGGCAAGCACAGAGCTAGGTACTGTCACCTACTCCTAGCTCCTCTGTTTAGGCTAACTCCTAAGGAAGCCAAGGGGGGTAGTCCTTAACAAAGAGTTTTCTATGGCTCAATGTGGTTAAAGTGTTTTAAAATGGTTACGGATGTGGATGGGTGTTGTTTAGGAGTTATTATGATTAAATGTGTTTGTTTATTATGAATTCGACACATAAGACAAAGCAATCCATGTTGCTATCAAGAGAATTAAAAGATGAACAATAATTCAAGACTTTATAAAGATGCATTCACAGCTAGAAATTAAAATGTTCCAAAGACAAGTGATCCAGATATAATAATTATGCAAAGATTAAAAGACCAGTGCTTGTATGGAGTCAACACTCTGCAATGCCTTAAGAAATAAATCTAAGTCTTGAAATAAAGCTAGTGGATGTTACGTTGTGCAAGTGCTCTTGGTATGTTTTAAGTTTTTTAGGTGGTCTTGCTTATGGTGTCAACGAAGATTTGTCAAGAGCCGAGAGAATGTTCCAAGTTTAATCTGTTGAAGAAATGAAGGCCCGCCCAGTATTCCAGGCTGGTATCGCGAAGATTGAACAGCTAGCTGAGAAGCTAAGACAGTGGGGAGTTCCCGCGCTTCTACTAAGAAGAACTTAGGAAATTCTCTACAATGCCGGTGCGTTGGTTATGGGGTTTAAATTTTATTATGTTTCTCTTGCAAGATTAAAGATCCAATGTCGTTTTTGGGTACTTCGATTTTGATGTTGGTCAGAGCATACTCCGGCAAGGAGACAACGAAGTTAATTAGTTATGGGGGAGTGAGTTGCAAATTTTATTAAGTTGATTAATTAAGACTCTCCGACAGAGAGCGCTCTTGACCTTGTCTTATGACAAAGGTTCAAGAGACTTAGCTAATCTAAATGCCTAATGCAAGGATATGCAAGTCTAACTATGCTCTTCGATAGAGAGTGCTCTTGACTTGGGTTATGACAAGTTCAAGAGACTTAATTAATTAACTGATTAAACTTAAAAGAAAAATAAAGATCTAAACCACCCAAGAGTCTCTTTCAGGTTTTTTAGGCCCTAATCGGGAAAGCATGGGGGTAAGTAACAAATCAAAAGAAAACAAAAAGCAACTCTCCGATAGAGAGCACTTTTGATCCACCTTATGGTGAGATTCAAGAGATTTTGGTAATTTTTAGGGTTTTTGCAATATTATATCAAAAAAGTGAACAGAATTAAAACGAGCTAAATGAATAAATGAGGAAATTTTTTACTCTTTTCTATTTTATGCAAGATGAACCTTTCAGAAATAAACTATCTAACTTTAATGATAAAAACAAAACTCTAACAATTGAAACTAATTGTGAAACAAAGCATGAAAATGAGGAGACGATACAAGCTTCCCCCAAATGGGGGAAGTGGGGTGTGGGAGCCGTAATCCCACTTGCTCTTTATTAATTTGTTTACAATGCTTTCTTTTGCTTCCTTTTTTGCTTCTTTTCTTATTTCTGGAAGGCCTTTGGAGCAATCTGTAGAAAGGGGAAAGAAGAAGAGGGAATTTATGGGTTTTTTAGGGCTTGATTCTTCAGAATTTTACCAGCATTCCCGCTGTACTTGTCACAAAAGTAAAAAATCAACAAGCATATATTGTAAAAAGATGGTAGGAAAGACGATGCAATTTTTTTTTATTTTTTTTTAAATTTGGAAAAATTCTTATACTTAGAAATTTTTTTGAACATTCACATGCAAAGCATAAATTTTCCCTAGATCTAATGAAGGAAACTAGATCTAGCAAAAGCCCTAAAAACATATTTGAATAATGAATATTGAAACTTTGATCTATTTCATGAGCAAATGCAAAAATTTAAAAGAAAAGAAGGGTAGAGATAGAAGTTTGAAGATGGAGCTTTGGAGTAAGATCTCCTGATGTTTTTCCTCTTAGACAAAGCCCAACTTTGTAGATCCTGAAAGACAACAGTGTTAGAAAGTTCTTATGATGATGGAGATGAGATTGATGCAATTGAGCTCGCACCCTTTTCCAAACAACAAGATCTGCTAAGACAATCAAACTCGAAACCCGGTGAGATCAAACAAAATAACTAGTATGCTATGAATATTAAACCATGATTAATACTTCATATAACTGAATACTTGTACTCATATCTAGGTTAAGATAAACTTTGCATAATAATCCAAATTGACAGCTGCAAATGGAAGATCTATTGTTCTAACAATAGACTTCTAAAGCTAGTTATTTGATTCACCATACGAGTAACAAATTTAAAACAAGGAAATAAATCACCTCATAAGATAGACATCCACCACTGAAGAAACAATCCCATAGGCCTCCAAAGTCGAAAAGCTTTATTCAAATAAATAATGATTGCAATTTTTGCAGAGTTTCTATGCCCAAAAGTCCATCCTAATAGAGCTCAAAAAGCCTCTATTTATACAAAGAGAGAAGGCTAAAACCCTAAAACCAAACTAAGAGTAACACCAGAGTAATTGAATGAGCTCGGCATGATCATTTGGAGTTGAACTGAGCTACAACTGAGTTGTAACTGAGCGTTGGAGTAATGAGGGGGGGTGAGGTGGCTCATCCTCCCTCGTAATGATCACCCAACCAATAGATAACTCACACTTAAACCAAAAACGGATTTGACCAAAGAGGGCAAATTTCTGACTAATAGTTCAACTGCTACACTCCGATACTTGATCTGAAACTGACCGATATTGATTGGAATCATCATAAATGCTTCGTGCCATGTCATTTAGCCTTTTATTTCGTTGAATTCGGGTTAATTAGGAGAGATTTGGATTTTCTCCAAAATAATAATTTTTTATTAATTAATCAATATTTTCCCCAAAACTGACTTTTTTGAGAAAATATGAGTTATGTGGTCGAATGATGATCTGAAACTTGGTGCTAGCTGGCTGGTTGGTCATGAATGATTTTTGGCTTAAGGTTAGAGCCTTCAATCACTGAATTCAGGTTCCGGATGACTAACTTATTACAAATTGAACTTTTCCATTTAAATTATGGAAAAATTTAATTAAAAACTTAGGGAAAATTAAAAAATAAAAAAAAATTAAAAATTGGACGTGTCCGGTAAATTTTTTTCTGAGGGTCCTAGTGACTTAGGACATGACCATGCTCTATTCTAACAATGTCTAGTAGGTTTATATATACTCAGTTGGGCTCTAATAACCCCCCAAGGCTCAGAATTCAAAATTGGGCATTCCAGCTTTGGAGGAAGCGGGAGAAAACCTCGTCAATTCTACTGGGCTATAGGCAAAGCATAATTGTCAAGGGCAAAAAACTCCCTGGAATACCTTAGTTGAAATTCTACATCTTAGGAGACCGAACCACTCAAAAACACCCTACTAGCACATTTTATTACAAACCCCGCGGGGCCATGGTCATAATTATTCAAAACAAAAACTGACTAGCCAAAATTGGCTAGGGACAAAGGCGGATCATCTGATACACTGGAAACAAACATTTATCATGTTTGTAAAATGGCGGCTCCTCAGCTAATCCAACTAAGTGCAAAATTAGTGGATAACAGGTGGAAGATTAAGTCTTATTCCAGATCAAAAGAAGAAGGATCTTTTACACATCTAGTGCTTTAGATGCCGTAAATACGGACACTATGCGAGACATTGTCACGGCTCAAATAAAAGGAATCATGAAGCCTCAATTGCAGATGTCGATGAAGACACTCCACATAAGAAGCCAAGATCTTTAACACATCCAGTGCTTCAGATGCCAAAATACGGACACCATGCGAGGCATTGTCATGGCTCAAATAAAAGGAATCATGAAGCCTCAACTGCAGATGTCGATGAAGACACTCCACATAAGAAGCTAGGGAACGATGATTGTACGAAGTCCTTCTAATAGTACTCCTCATGTTGAGGTGATGATATAAAGATCCAACCGTCTATGGACTCCCACCATGAAGATGAAGATCAAAGGTCTCTCATGATTTCTACAAGGAGGCAGTGGGAGCCCACCCCCAAAACAATAAAATAGAAGTATTTGATTTTACATGCTCTGGTAGACTGGATCTGGTTGTTTCTGGATATGTTTTATGTAGATCTATATTCCTAGATTTAGGAAGTTTGTTTAGCATATGATATAGTTCTTTTATTGATGAACAACAAGCTTATGTCATATTTATTATATATATGATTGATTAATAGTTGATAATGCTGCACAATTGTCCTTAAGCCTTGTTACGTACTAAGTCATGCTTAGTTGGTTCTATCAAGTGAGCCAGTAAAGTTGAATAAGCACAATTGTTCATTCTTCATTGTTCAAAAGTCAGCCTAGCTTCTTTTGGGAAAATTTTTAAAAATTTCTTGTACCACATGTTCATACCCTCTTGGGGGAGTTGTAATAAAATGTACTAGCATGGTGAAGTATGTAAAAGACTCGGTCTCTTAGAATTAGACATGAAGCCGACTAGCCTAGGGTGTTTTTTTCCTTGGTAATTATTTATTATTGAACATACGACTAATAATTTTTGAGTTTTTCACTCACACCTCCAAAGTTGGGGTAGCCATCTTGGTGGTGAGGCCTTAGGAGGTTATTAGAGTCTATGTGTCAATGTTTATAAAGATGCTAGACACTAATGTTGAGTCATATGGACATGTGCTAGGTCCTAGGTTTTATTTTAATTTTTGATGAAAATAATTTTTCCTGTAATTTTAATTTTCTATTTGGGTAAATTATAAATGTAATAAAAGTGTGGCTAGGGATTGTATTTTTCGATGGGGGTGCTCATTTTCTAACTCAGAGCACCCATTTAACCCCAAAACCCACTTTTCCTAATTTTTAAGTGATAAATTTATCATTTAAATAAAAGATCTCCAAAAAATAAAAAAAAGTCAATTAAAAAATAGAAAAAAATAAAAAATGGAGAAAAATCCTCAATTCCGAAATCAGTGGAAAGTGGTCGGAATTGATTGGAATCAGTTGCATTGGCTCTCAATAAAGAAGGCGAGTTCCACTGAGGATAAAGGTGCCAGACTGGAGTTGGTTTGGAGATGTGGTAGTTGTTTCCTTGATGAAGGTTGCGCCCCTCTCTCTCTTGCCTCGCGTGTGGATGAAGTGGCCAGTGTTGAGTGGGTAGGTGGAGTTTGGTAGGAGAGGTGGCACATCTCTTGAGAGGTGGTGCCTGCCTCTCTAGTTCCACTCCCCTTCAACTCCACTCATATCCTCAATCATCTCCCTCAACACAAACTCCATTTTGCCAGTGTAGGTTGCACCCCCTCTTGGCCAATTTGGTTATAAATAAAGCACAACCTCTCTCATTCAAGCTAGTTAGAGTTGGATGAAGAGTTGGTCTGCTATTGTAATACTGTGATATTCATTCTTTTGCTTGAGATTAAAGAACCTTTGGAGGCTAAATTGTGTAGTGCTTTTGTGTGTGGAGTACCACCGTCATGTTGCAAATGCGGTGATTTTTTGTTACTTTTTCTCAATTCTTGCTTTATCTTTGTACTGGCCTTGAGGAATTCAACTGAATCACTAGGAGTAGAGATTTGCAAGTAGGCTTACTTGTTTGCTTTTATTCATATCATATGTGTTTAAAGATATAAATTGTAGATGCTAAATAAGCTTATTTGCATGTTATAATTATCTTTTTTTCATAAATATATCTAGACCTGACGAGGTGTTTGCAAGTTTGTGATCTAGTTTTAGGTTACCAGGTACGGAGAAGGTGTGGATGTACGTTGATTCCATTCCATCCGCAACAAAAATTTTCAAGACACTGTACCTCGACACTCCACTAAAGGGCTCTTAGTTGATTTGTTCCAACAACAAACCAAGCTCCACTTTTCTTCCTCCTTTTAAAATCAACTTCTCCTTGGTTACTTTGCTTGTTTATGAGTATCTATATTGTTCTAATTAAAATTATTTATTAGATCTCATTCATAAGTGTTTTAAACAACTAGATATCATAGCCCTTCAAGGTTTCATAAGCATTTTAGGAAGATCTCGCATAGGAAAGTTATTTTTTAGCAAGTGTTTTAAAGTAGATCTTAGACTTGTTTAAAAGAGTAATTTTCTTTGATTTTTCTAGTTAAATTGGCATCTAACTGCACATCATATCGGCTGCCCAAAAAGCAAGCCAAGATCCCATGGAAAGCTTGCCTTCCTTGGTTATTTTTGCATTTTTTATCAAAATTTTGGATTTTTTTAGAATTTTTTTTGGGATGTTCAAAGACACTCTTAGAGTGTTTTTGAGCATCTTTTGAATTCAATAACTCACTATTTTTCAGGTTTGTTAATAAAAGAGAATGAGGTGTTGGTAAAGTTTCGAAGATTTCAGCCATTCAAGGCTTCCTGAGACTCCCTTCTTGCTTATAGTCATATTTTTTTACGTTTTGTAAGCCTTTGAATCCCAGACAAGGTTACAAGAAATGGACCAGAACAGGAACTGGAAAAACCGGCCGGTCAGCCTGGGTTCGGTGGCTTTCGGCTTGAATCGGTGGTCCGAACAGTTTTGGGTCGGTTCAATACCGAACTACCCGGTTCAGTATTGAAGCGGTCTAAAACCGTTTTTTCAAGAAAATTGGCTAGTCCGTACGACACCTTATGACGACCCAATTATTATTTTTTTAATTAAATTTTTTTTTTTGTGGAAATTGGGTTGGGGGGATGCATCTAGACACCTTTAAAACACCTACTGAAACTATAAAAGACCCCCACGCCCTCTCTTTCACTCACACTATTCATCTGTAATATCCCAAATACTGATATTTTCTATTTCTATGCAAAGTTACTGAAATAACCGGACATGCAAACTGCCATGCAAAATTTTCCTATTTTATAGCTGAAATTAGGGTTAGGGTTTGCAGGATAGAATGAACACTTATCACTGATAAGCTGACTGAATATGCTCCAGAGAGAATACGCATGCAAGATGAGCTGAGCTGATGAAGAAATGACCTAGTTTCCCGCTGCAATACCCTGGTAGGATAAATCAGCTAAGTGTGACGTTTTTGCTGAAGGGATGGTTAGTTTCGGCTGGAAATAGGTCGAAAGGTAGGTGTGCCGTTACCGGAGAGGATGGCCGAAGCATGCAAGAGTTTTGACCTCTCCAGATGCCCTAGCGAATTGATCTTTCAGTCTGCTGCTCACGCCCCCATAACCCTGTAAACTGTTGCTAGCTGCCCTGGATGGACAATCTGATAGCTGATAATCACCCAATGCAGTAGAGTGATCCTATCAATGAGGATGCAGGCTGCATGCGGAAGAAATATGGTGATCCAGAGTCCTGGTGAATGACTTAGGGTTTCCCAGCTAAATGCCCCCAGCTGTACGGATGAATCTGCAATAACCGTATACTGGAATACTGGATAATGATGAATGCAATAGATACGGTAACAAACTTGGATGGTTTATCCTGAAGGAAACTAGGGCAGATGTCTCACTGTCGAAATCCCGTTAGCTAAAGACACCGTCTCCAACCCCAACTGCTATCGCTGCACGCTGTGTTGCTTCTCAAGAGCTCCAAAATAATAATAATCCAAAAAGTAAAGTCTCCATTCACTTTATCTTTCTTTTGTAACTTTCAACTACGAAAACCCTAACTTTTGACTTAATTAGGTCACTTTAACTTCTAATTTGCAGTTGACTTGCATGCATGCGCATGGAGACTTAATTGAGTGCATGCATCATTAAATAATGCTTAGATGTCATCTTTTAGGGTTTGCATGCATGTCACTTTTAGGGATTGCATGCATGTCATTTTTAGGGTTTGCATGCATCTCACTTTTAGGGTTTGCATGCATGTCACTTTTGGGAACATTACAGTCCTCCCTTGCCAAAGATTGCTTATCCTCAAGCGATGCCAACGCAAATCCACAATCAATAAACTGAACCAACAGAATCCGGGGATGTTCCCAGGGTCCTAAATTATCCTGAGAGATCTGTAACATCCTCTGCTCAAAACACTGCATTGTACGGTACCATCACCAGAGACCTCCTGAAAGCACCCTCTAGCAATCACTAAACTGTCAGTCATTGTAATCCCTAGGTCCCAAATCAATCTGAGAATTGCAGAGGTCAAAATGCATCCACCACTACCCTGCATAGTATCGACACAAGGAGCATCATGTAGACTCCCAAGTAACGCCATCAGTAAACACTGTATCCATCGCTCATAAGGTCTTCCGACTGGATCCCAATGCAAACTCGTGCATATTTCATCCCAAATATCTGAAGGCTCTTGTGGGACTATACCCTTGGCTAGGAATGTCTTCCCAAGAATCGCCCACTCAATAGGCAACCAACTCTTAATATCTCTCCAATCCAACCCTCGAAAAGTACCTTGTCCATAAGCACCATCACAAGGAATAATCCTTCCAAGCTAACATTCTACCCCTCTGATTTCAATTGGAATGCTCATATACTGTTGGTCAATTTCTCGATCCTGGCCAACCTATAAAAACCATCCACCATTATGCAAATGTGGACTCAAGCTACTGTAAGGCTTGTCTATGTACTCCTTAAGAGGACTGCTTTGAAATGCAATAGTATGTTTCTTCTGCTGCTCCATCAAGGAATCCAACTGCTCTTCAATACTAGACAACCTGACCTCTGACTCGGTACATACAACTCGAAGAACTGTAAGCTCAAGATCTCGCTGTACTATGGTGTCTGGGAGTATCTTGGTCCTCTCTTTCATCGCTAGAATGCTTTCTTTAACCCGTTCAATATTCTTTCGGTGACTATCATCTGGAAGCTCTATCTCATGCATGTATAAACTCTCCCTAACCTCCATGTGTGACTGCTCATTGTCTCGACTGCTGTGCTTATTGCATTGCACCTCATGTATTTCGCCTGTCATAACTGTCTGGATTCTTGCTGTAGGTGATGAAGAGTGTACCAACTCCAACTCATCACATGGTTTGTCCACAATCTGACTAGCAAATGTGCTTGTGTTGCTAGACTCACAAGATGGCTCTAATGCTATCTCCTCATGCACATCCTCATCATGTACTGCTAACTCCAAATGAATCTCACCAACAACCTGTACTTCATGCTCATCTTTCTTCTCTTCCCCAACTATGCCTTTAAGGAGATCCTCATCCAAATCCTTGGGTTGGCTCCTGAACTGGATCGTGTAATAATCTTGAAAGGACAATGCCGCACATACCTCATCACCCAAAGCTAGATACTCTTGATATCGAGGCAAGTATTGAAGTACTGCTAACCTCTGCCAATTTCCAGTCAAGATCCTTCTCATTGTCTTCGTGTTCTCACAAGCTGGCAGAGAAAAACCATTGTTCTGACATGCACTTCACCAACATCATTGACATGTATTTGCATGTACACGCATGTATCAACATGCACTTTTATTCAGTTGCGATGTGCCCACAGTTGGCAAGGATCATGCTTTGATACCACTGTAATATCCCAAATATTGATATTTTCTATTTCTATGCAAAGTTATTGAAATAGCTGGGCAGGCAAATTGCCATGCAAAATTTCCCTATTTTATAGCTGAAATTAGGGTTAGGGTTTGCAGAATAGAATAAACACTTACCATTGATAAGTCGGCTGAATATGCTCCAAAGAGAATACGCATGCAAGATGAGCTGAGCTGATGAAGAAATGACCTAGTTTCCCGCTGCAATACCTCGGTAGGATGAATCAGCTAAGTGTGATGTTTTTGCTGAAGGGATGGTCAATTTCGGCTGGAAATAGGTCGGAAGGTAGGTGTGCCCGTGCCGGAGAGGATGGCTGAAGCATGCAAGAGTTTTGACCTCTCCAGATGCCCTAGCGAATTGATCTCCCAGTCTGCTACTCACGCCCCCACAACCCTGTAAAGTGCTGCTAGCTTCTCGGGATGGACAATCTGATAGCTGATAATCACCCAATGGAGTAGAGTGATCCTATCAGTGAGGATGCAGGCTGCATGCGGAAGAAATATGGTGATCCAGAGTCCTAGTGAATGACTTAGGGTTTCCCAGCTAAATGCCCCCAGCTGTACGGATGAATTTGCAATAACCTTCAGACTTATACTGGAATACTGGATAATGATGAATGCAATAGATATGGTGACAAACCTGGATGGTTTATCCTGAAGGAGACTAGGGCAGATGTCTCACTGCCGAAATCCCGTTAGCTGAAGACATCGTCTCCAACCCCAACTCCTATGGCCGCACGCTGTGCTGCTTCTCAAGAGCTCCAAAATAATAATATTCCAAAAGTAAAGTCTCCATTCACTTTATCTTTCTTTTATAACTTTCAACTACGAAAAGCTTAACTTTTGACCTAATTACGTCACTTTAACTTTTAATTTGTAGTTGACTTGCATGCATGCGCATGGAGACTTAATTGAGTGCATGCATCGTTAAATAATGCTTAGATGTCATGCATGTCACTTTTAGGGTTTGCATGTCACTTTTAGGGTTTGCATGCATATCACTTTTAGGGTTTGCATGCATGTCATTTTTAGGGTTTGTAGGCATCTCACTTTTAGGGTTTGCATGCATGTCATTTTTAGGGTTTGCATGCATGTCACTTTTGGGAACATTACAGTCCTCCCTCACCAAAGATTGCTTGCCCTCAACAATGCCAACGNTTTAGGGTTTGCATGCATGTCATTTTTAGGGTTTGCATGCATGTCACTTTTGGGAACATTACAGTCCTCCCTCACCAAAGATTGCTTGCCCTCAACAATGCCAATGCAAATCCACAATCAATCCACTGAACCAACTGAATCCGGGGATGATCCTAGTGTCCCAAATTATCCTAGGAGATCTGTAGCACCCTCTGCTCAAAACATTGCACTGTACGGTACCATCACCAGAGACCTCCTAAAAGCACCCTCTAGCAATCACTAAACTGTCAGTCACTGTGATCCCAGGGTGCCAAATCAATCTGAGAATTGTAGAGGTCAAAATGCATCCACCGCTACCCTGCGTAGTATCGACACAAGGAGCATCATGTAGACTCCCAAGTAACGGCATCAGTAAACACTGTATCCATCCCTTATAAGGTCTTTCGCCTGGATCCCAATGCAAACTTGTGCATATTTCATCCCAAATATCTGAAGGCTCTTGTGGGACTATACGCTTGGCTAGGAATGTCTTCCCAAGAATCACCCACTCAATAGGACACCAACTTTGAATATCTCTCCAATCCAACCCTTGAAAAGTACCTTGTCCTTAAGCACCATCACAAGGAATAATCCTACCAAGTTGACATTCTACCCTTTTAATTTCAACTGGAATGCTCATATACTGTTGGTTAATTTCTCGATCCTGGCCAACCTATAAAAACCATCCACCATTATGCAAATGTGGACTCAAGCTACTGCAAGCCCTGTATATGTACTCCTTAAGAGGACTGCTTTGAAATGCAATAGTATGTTTCTTCTGTTGCCCCATCAAGGAATCCAACTGCTCTTCAATACTAGAGAGCCTGACCTATGACTCGGTACATACAACTTGAAGAACTGTAAGCTCAACATCTCGCTGTACTATGGTGTCTGGGAGTATCTTGGTCCTCTCTTTCATCGCTAGAATGCTTTCTTTAACCCGTTCAATATTCTTTCGGTGACTATCATCTGGAAGCTCTATCTCATGCATGTATAAACTCTCCCTAACCTCCATGTGTGACTGCTCACTTACTCGACTGCTGTACTCATTGCCTTGCACCTCATGTATTTCGCCTGTCATAACTGTCTGGATTCCTGCTGCAGGTGATGAGGAGTGTACCAACTCCAACTCATCACATGGTTTGTCCACAATCTAACTAGCAAATGTGCTTGTGTCGCTAGACTCACAGGATGGCTCTAATGTTATCTCCTTATGCACATCCTCATCATGTACTGTTAACTCCAAATGAAGCTCACCAACAACCTGTACTTCATGCTCATCTTTCTTCTCTTCCCCAACTATGCCTTTAAGGAGATCCTCATTCAAATCCTTGGGCTGGCTCCCGAACTGGATGGTGTGATAATCTTGAAAGGACAATGCCGCACATACCTCAACACCCAAAGCTAGATACTCTTGATATCGAGGCAAGTATTGAAGTACTGCTAACCTCTGCCAATTTCTAGTCAAGATCCTTCTCATTGTCTTCATGTTCTCACAAGCTAGCAGAGAAAAACCTTTGTTTTGACATGCACTTCACCAACATCACTGACATGCATTTGCATGTACACGCATGTATCAACATGCACTTTTATTCAATTGCGATGTGCCCACATCTGGCAAGGATCATGCTCTGATACCACTGTAATATCCCAAATACTGATATTTTCTATTTCTTTGCAAAGTTACTGAAATAGCTGGGCATGCAAACTGCCATGCAAAATTTTCTTGTTTTATAGCTGAAATTAGGGTTAGGGTTTGCAGGATAGAATGAACACTTACCATTGATAAGTCGACTGAATATGCTCTAGAGAGAATACGCATGCAAGATGAGCTGAGCTGATGAAGAAATGGCCTAGTTTCCTGCTGTAATACCCTGGTAGGATGAATCAGCTAAGTGTGACGTTTTTGTTGAAGGGATGGTCAGTTTCGGCTGGAAATAGGTCGAAAGGTAGGTGTGCCAGTGTTGGAGAGGATGGCCGGAGCATGCAAGAGTTTTGACCTCTCCAGATTCCCTAGCGAATTGATCTCCCATTCTGCTGTTCACGCCCCCACGACCCTGTAATTTGCTGCTAGCTGCCCCGAATGGACAATCTGATAGCTGATAATCACCCAATGCAGTAGAGTGATCCTATCAGTGAGGATGCAGGCTACATGCAGAAGAAATATGGTGATCCAGAGTCCTGGTGAATGACTTAGGGTTTCCCAGCTAAATGCCCCCAGCTGTACGAATGAATCTGCAATAACCTTCAGACTTATACTGGAATACTGGATAATGATGAATGCAATAGATACGGTGACAAACCTGGATGGTTTATCCTAAAGGAGACTAGGGCAGATGTCTCACTGCCGAAATCCTGTTAGTTGAAGACATCGTCTCCAACCCCAATTGCTATGGCCACATGCTGTGCTGCTTCTCGAGAGCTCCAAAATAATAATAATCCAAAAGTAAAGTCTCCATTCACTTTATCTTTCTTTTGTAACTTTCAACTGCGAAAACCCTAACTTTTGACCTAATTAGGTCACTTTAACTTCTAATTTGCAGTTGACTTGCAGGCATGCGCATGGAGACTTAATTGAGTGCATGCATCATTAAATAAGGCTTAGATGTCATGCATGTCACTTTTAGGGTTTGCATGTCACTTTTAGGGTTTGGATGCATATCACTTTTAGGGTTTGCATGCATGTCATTCTTAGGGTTTGCGTGCATCTCACTTTTAGGGTTTGCATGCATGTTATTTTTAGGGTTTGCATGCATGTCACTTTTAGGGTTTGCATCCATGTCACTTTTAGGGTTTGCTTGCATGTCATTTTTTAGGGTTTGCATGCATGTCACTTTTGGGAACATTACAGTCCTCCCTCACCAAAGATTGGTTGTCCTCAAGCAATGCCAACGCAAATCCACAATCAATCAATTGAACCAACTGAATCCGGGATGATCCCAGGGTCCCAAATTATCCTAGGAGATCTGTAGCACCCTCTGCTCAAAACACTGCACCGTATGGTACCATCACCAGAGACCTCCTGAAAGTACCCTCTAGCAATCACTAAATTGTTAGTCATTGTAATCCTAGGGTCCCAAATCAATCTGAGAATTGCAGAGGTCAAAATGCATCCACCGCTACCCTGCGTAGTATCGACACAAGGAGCATGATGTAGACTCCCAAGTAACGGCATCAGTAAACACTGTACCATCCCTCATAAGGTCTTCCGCCTGGATCCCAATGCAAACTTGTGCATATTTCTTCCCAAATATCTGAAGGCTCTTGTGGGACTATACGCTTGGCTAGGAATGTCTTCCTAAGAATCGCACACTCAATAGGACACCAACTCTTAATATCTCTCAAATCCAACCCCCGAAAAGTACATTGTCCATAAGCACCATCACAAGGAATAATCCTACCAAGCTGACATTCTACCCTCTGATTTCAACTAGAATGCTCATATACTGTTGGTCAATTTCTCGATCCTGGCCAACCTGTAAAAACAATCCACCATTATGCAAATGTGGACCCAAGCTACTGCAAGCCCTGTCTATGTACTCCTTCAGAGGACTGCTTTGAAATGCAATAGTATGTTTCTTCTGCTGCCCCATCAAGGAATCCAACTGCTCTTCAACACTAGACAGCTTGACCTCTGACTCGGTACATACAACTCGAAGAACTGTAAGCTCAAATGCTTTCTTTAACTCGTTCAATCTTCTTTCAGTGACTATCATCTGGAAGCTCTATCTCATGCATGTATAAACTCTCCCTAAGCTGCATGTGTGACTGCTCACTGTCTCGACTACTGTGCTCATTGCCTTGAACCTTATGTATTTCGCTTGTCATAACTGTCTGGATTCCTTCTGTAGGTGATGAAGAGTGTACCAACTCCAACTCATCGCATGGTTTGTCCACAATATGACTAGCAAATGTGCTTGTGTCGCTAGACTCACAGGATGGCTCTAATGCTATCTCCTCATGCACATCCTCATCATGTACTGTTAACTCCAAATGAAGCTCACCAACAACTTGTACTCCATGCTCATCTTTCTTCTCTTCCCCAACTATGCCTTTAAGGAGACCCTCATCCAAATCCTTGGGTTGGCTCCCGAACTGGATGGTGTAATAATTTTGAAAGGACAATGCCGCACATACCTCATCACCCAAATCTTTATACTCTTGATATCGAGGCAAGTATTGAAGTACTGCTAACGCTTGCCAATTTCCAGTCATGATCCTTCTCATTCTCTTCATGTTCTCACAAGCTGGCAGAGAAAAACCTTTGTTCTGACATGCACTTCACCAACATCACTGACATGCATTTGCATGTACACGCATGTATCAACATGCACTTTTATTCAATTGCGATGTGCCCACAGCTGGCATGGATCATGCTCTGATACCACTGTAATATCGCAAATATTGATATTTTCTATTTCTATGCAAAGTTATTGAAATAGCCGGGCATGCAAATTGCCATACAAAATTTCCCTATTTTATAGCTGAAATTAGGGTTAGGGTTTGTAGGATGGAATAAATACTTACCACTGATAAGCCGACTGAATATGCTTCAGAGAGAATACGCATGCAAGATGACCTGAGCTGATGAAGAAATGACCTAGTTTCTCGTTGCAATACCTCGGTAGGATGAATCAGCTAAGTGTGATGTTTTTGCTGAAGGGATGGTCAGTGTCGGTTGGAAATAGGTCGAAAGGTAGGTGTGCCGGTGGCGGAGAGGATGGTCGGAGCATGCAAGAGTTTTGACCTCTCCAGATGCCCTAGCGAATTGATCTCCCAGTCTGCTGTTCACGCCCCCACAACCCTGTAAACCACTGCTAGCTGCCCCGGATGGACAATCTAATTGTTGATAATCACCCAATGCAGTAGAGTGATCCTATCAATGAGGATGCAGGCTACATGCAGAAGAAATATGGTGATCCAGAGTCTTGGTGAATGACTTAGGGTTTCTCAGCTAAATGACCCAGTTGTACGGATGAATCTGCAATAACCTTCAGACTTCTACTTGAATACTGGATAATGATGAATGCAATAGATACGGTGACAAACCTGGATGGTTTATCCTGAAGGAGACTAGGGCAGATGTCTCATTGTCGAAATCTCGTTAGCTGAAGACACCGTCTCCAACCCCAACTGCTATGGCCGCAGGCTGTGCTGCTTCTCAAGAGCTCCAAAATAATAATAATCCAAAAGTAAAGTCTCCATTCACTTTATCTTTCTTTTATAACTTTCAACTACGAAAACCCTAACTTTTGACGTAATTAGGTCACTTTAACTTCTAATTTGCAGTTGACTTGCATGGATGCGCATGGAGACTTAATTGAGTGCATGCATCATTAAATAATGCTTAGATGTCATGCATGCCACTTTTATGGTTTGCATGCCACTTTTAGGGTTTGCATGCATGTCATTTTTAGGGTTTGCATGCATATCACTTTTAGGGTTTGCATGCATGTCACTTTTGGGAACATTACATCATCCGAGTATTTTCGACTTTGTGTGTGAGTGTCTTCGGATCTTTGAAAGTGCCGATTGTTAAGTGTCTTAGAGCTGGTTGCTAGGTTGATTGGAAGATAAGATTGAAGGAGTATTTTGGAGAATTTGTTGGCTGAATCTCTTTGGAGACATTTGTAGCAGATTTGGAGATCTTTCAAGGTAGATTGGAGGGTGATTTCAAGCCCATTCAAGGCTAAACTTTTTGGACAGATTTGGAGGCGCTCTTCAAGGTATGTAAATACTAATATGTGCACTGTATTCATTTAATTTTGTAGTGAATAGCCGCTTTAGACACTTTGATAGCGTTATTTTTTTTCATAGAATTAAAAAAAATAGGGTTTTAATTTGCAAATTTATATTGCTTGCCATGGCTCCGAAAGATAGAAAAGATGTTGCATGGGTACATTGTCAATTAGTTGAGGGGAAAATTGTGTAACTATTGTTAGAAGGAGGTTGGGGGGGGAGGTATAAATAGACTGAAACAACACTTAGCTGATACAAGGGGGAATGTAAGACCATGACTCAAAGTCTCTGATGACTTGAGAGTTTAGATGCTTGGTCTTCTTGAATCTTACTGAGCCGAAAAATCCAAAAAGAAGAGGGTGCAAAGAGAGATAGGGAGAAGTTGTAGCTTTGATTTTCTTAAGAGAAACCCTAGTTTTGAAGAATCCTCTAGTTTTCCCAACTGTGCCCATGATCCTTATACCATTCCTAAGGAAGAAAATGTTGTAGTTGGTGGTGTTGGTAGCAGTACATCTCAATTTAAAAAACCTCGTGGTAGCCTTGAGTCTTTCTTTCAACCCTGCACTACCCCTCGTGCTCAACTCACCATTGATTCCAAATGGAAGGTGGAAAATGAGGTTGTTTGGGAATGCATTGCTAGATGGTGGTATGATGCAGACATACCTTTCAATGCTTCAAGGTCGATATATTATCAACCTATGTTGGATGCTATAGCTTCATGTGGTCTAGGCTTCAAGGGCCCTGGCTATGAGGATATTAAGGGGCTACTTTTGAAAAATGAAGTGGAAAGGGTACACGAATACCTCATAGAGTTCAAAAACTCATGGACTAAAAGAGGGTGCACAATCATGTCTAATGGATGGACTGATGCAAGAGGTCGCACCATTCTTAACTTCCTAGTTGCTTGCCCAAAAGGGACTATGTTCCTTAGATCATTGGATGCAACTGATCAAGTGAAGGATGCACATTTACTGTTTCGTCTTTTGGATGACGTAGTTGAGGAGGTGGGGGTGCAAAATGTAGTGCAGGTTATCACAGACAATGCCTACAACTATGTTGCAGCTGGAAAGTTGTTAGAGGACAAACATCCAACCATTTGGTGGACTCCATGTGCAGAGCATTGTTTGGACCTCATGCTTGAGGATATTGGGAAAATTGAGTGGGTGAAAAAGCGTGTGGAACAAGCAAAATCTATCACAAGATACATTTACAACCACTCATGTGTTTTGGCCATTATGAGAAAATGAACTGGTGGAAAAGAGCTTGTCAGGCCAACTATCACAAGATTTGCAACAAATTTCCTTACATTGCAGTCCTTGATTGAGCAAAAGTCCAACTTGAGGAAGATGTTCTCTTGTGATGAGTGGAATGCATCTCAATTGAGCAAGAAGGCTGATGGAAAAGACATTGTTGATAAAGTCTATGAGAAAGCATTTTGGAAAAAGGTAGAGGAGATCGTACTTTTGAGCCAACCTCTTGTGAAAGTCCTAAGAATGGTGGATGGTGATAAAGCAATGATGGAGTTTATTTATGAGGCCATGGATCAAGCCAAGGAGGCAATAAAGGAAGCATATGAGGGCAAAAGACAAAAATATTTTCCCATGTGGAAAATAATTGATGAACGATGGAAGAAACAACTCCATCAGCCTTTTCATGCTGCAGGCTATTACTTGAATCCAAGGTAACTAATTTCAAAGTTTTTAAGTTATATTACTAAATTTTAATTGCAAAAGTTTATCATTTTTTGAAGTTGATCATCTTTTCTGTCTTGAGTCTTCTGAAGGTACCATTACACAAAAGATTTTGAAGCAGATGAGGAAGTAAAAGAAGGATTATATAAATGCATTGAACACATGGTCTCTGATCCCAATAAACAAGATATGATACACAACGAGCTCTTGCATTTCAATCAGAGTCTTGGTATCTTCGTCCTGGCTAGAGCCGTACGATCTAGATCAAAAGATCTTTCGGGTAATTAATTACAAAGTTGTTAAATTTTAATTCATTGGAGTTTTTTTCGAGTTTGTGCTTAAATTTATTTGCTAATTTTTATTTGTCTTTACATGCAACATATTGGTGGCAGAAATTTCGCAGCCAGTGCGCTTTTTTGCAAAAGTTTGCAGTTCAAATATTGAGCCAAACATGCAGTGCCTCTGGCTGTGAACGCAATTGGAGTGTTTTTGAGCGTATACACACCAAGAAGCACAACAGTTTAGAGCAAAATGGTTGAATGATATGGTATTTGTTGAGTACAACCTTAGGTTGAAGCACAACCAATTGCAAGACATGAGCCCTGAATCATGTTCCAACTCTTAGATGATGGTGATGCATCATCAGATTTGGTTGTGGAGACTCAACCAACAACATTTGACAATGAAGACCTCTCATGGTTGGATTTGGACCCACTTCCACAACAACAGGATGTGGGAGTTGATGTTGGACATGTGCCTTCTGGACCAGGGGAGTCAAGTCAGGTGGCCCAAGCTCAGGCACCCCATATTGAGGATCAGGATGTGGATGATGGCTTAGAGTCTGAGTTTGAGGACTCTAATGAGTCTGATCCTAAAGGTTCAGACGATTCTGATGATTAGATTGTTTAGTCTTTGACTCTAGTCTTTTCTATATGCCATTTAGAGCCTTTTTATTGATGTATTTTGATTCAGACATGGATTGCACTCGATGTTAAGTGCTATTTTGGTTCTATGAACTCTTATATGCTATATACATGAGAAACTTTGCAGATTTTGTGTATAATGGTTTGACCTCACATGGATGCACATGAATATTTAAAAAAAAATTAAAATTTGAATATTTTATGTATTTTGGTGGACCAGTTTTATGATTCGGTTTTTTACCTGGTTTTTGTTTGGTTCTAGTTCTCAGGGTCGGCCGTTTCGTCCACCGGTTCGGTTTTTGTAACTTTGATCCCGAATGGCAAGGATCAAAGTGCATTTTTCCTTACTCTTGTTGTAACTGCATAATAAAGATTCCAAGTAGGCTCTTTACAGCCCACTCCCCATCCCCCCTGGGGGGATTTGCGTCGGTGTCACTTTTCATGCTTTTTTCTAGTTTCGTTTAGATTAGTTTTATTTATTGCAGATCTGCGTACTTTGATTACTGTATTGTCAATATATCTTTGTTTTGATTCAAAGTAATACAAGTACTAACCCCACGACTTTTTGGGTTACCAAAAAAGGGAAAGACATGTGTGGTAGGATCAATTAGAAAACATTTTGTTTGTTTTTGTACTGCTTTTACTTTTCTAGTAATTTACTCCCTTTGCTTTCTTAATTAGGGTTTATAACCTGAAAGAGACTCTCGGGGATTTAATAAACAAGCAAACACCTCGCAATAAAATCCTTAAACGTTACGAAGGCTTCGTTGTGTATGCTCTACACTGCTGTGGTTCGACGGACCAGTTGGATGCATCAAAAGAAATACGGGTGACTAGTTTAAATTAGTCTCACTTTCAAATTAACCTCCCAAGGTGAAAATCCAACGTCTCGATTTAATCCGTTGTGGGGAAAGTTCACAGAGAAAGCGGGAACCACTGGATAGTGACCTCGAGATACCGTCAGGCTGCACCATCATTGGTGTAGTGTTGGACATGTCCCAAAGTCTCCGATATATCCCACATATACTTCGCGTGGAACCACATCGGATAAGGGTTTGGACATACTCCTTCTACCGTTAGGTATATCTGGGGTCCCCTTCTCCCTTGTTTAATTCACTCATTCTCATCGTTAACTTAAAATTGACCAAGAACAATTGCAACACATTTTCAGTGCTACAATCTTATGACTCCATTTTTTCAACACTAGTCTATTCTCCTTGTATCGTACACACATTTAATTCGAGTTTTTTCATGTGTTGATTAATTATAATTTATATGTTGTCGTGCTCATATTCATTGTTGCAAATATCTTGTTTCAGTATTTAGTTTTTTTATAAGAAAGAACTCATAATAAATTCATCCATAAACCACCACTAAAGCTTAATGAGCCTTAGCAACCAATTAGGGTCTACACCCCTTGGCTTCATTAGTAGTTTGCCTAAATGAAGGAGTCAAGATCAAGTGACAATACTTGACTTGAGACTTGGCCCCAAGGACGCACATAGTGGTTTGAAGATTTGTGCCACGACCAACCCCCCAGGTGCGTGAAAGGCGACAACAAGCCTGGTATGTAGTTGGTCTAGGATGATATCTCCTTCTTACATGCTTAGAGTAGTGCACACAGATTCTCAGAGAGTGAGGAGTTCTATCATCAGGGCAGTGAGAGAGACAGTCTTCATTGAGCATCTTCAAAGACAGAAGAGCAGCAACGGCAACAACAAAGTGAGCTACTGGAGGAGGATGTGAGCAACAATACATTACATGTGTGGGACGTGAGGAGACTGTTGCACACATGTGGGAGGCTGTGAGGGCCCAGAGAGCTGAGGGTCTTCTTCAGTGACTGAGGAAAGGTCTGCAGTGGTTAGTTAGAGTCTAACTAAGTGTAGTATAGCTGGGATGTTTTTTCTAAGACGAGAGTGTTATTCACTAATTTTTCACTTAGTTGGATTAGCTGAGGAGCCGTCGATTGACAAACATGTTCAATGTTTGATTCCAGTGTATCAGTTGATCTGTCTTCATGTCTAGCAAATATTGGCTAGCCAGTTTTTCATTTGAATAATTTTGACCATGGCCTCGTGGGGTTTGTAATAAAATGTGCTAGTAGGGTATTTTGAGTGGTTCGATCTCTTAAGACATAGAATCTCAACTAAGGTATTCCAGGGAGTTTTTAGCCCTTGACAATTATGCTTTGCCTATAGCTGAGTATAATTGAGGAGGTTTTCTCCCGCTTCCTCCAAAGCTGGAATGCCCGATTTTGAATTCTGGGCCTTGGGGGGTTATTAGAGCCCAACTGAGTGTTATAAACCTACTAGGCATTGTTACAGTAGAGCATGGTCTTGTCCTAAGTCAATAAGACCTTTAAAATTTTTTCGAACGGGTTAAAAATAATTTTTTATTTTTTAATTAATTCCCCAAGTTTTTTTAATAATTTTTCCATAAATTAAAAGGAAAAATCCCATTTGTAATAAGTCGGTCATCCGAACCCCGAATTCAATGATTGAAGGCTCTAACCTTAAGCCAAAAATCATTCTTGATCAGCCAACTAGTCAAATCCAACTTTCGGACCATCAATCGGACACAACGCCCTTTTTCTCAAAAAAGTCATTTTTGAGGAAAAAAATGAATTTTTATTAAAAACTGATTATTTTGGAGACAATTAAAACTCTCTCCAAATTAATCCAAATTCAGTGAAATAAAAGGCTAAATGACATCTCATTGGGCATTTATGATGATTGGAGTTATCATAACTCAGCTTCAGTCAGCATTCAGTGAGCAATAAATTTATATTCAGTTAACGGATTTGTCATCTCGAGTTAAACTCCCGAATTTGATGAGATGGAGAGCACTCATTGGTTTGATGATTTGATCGAGGTGAAGACTGAAGATTACACCAGCAGTGGCCTTTCCAAACCTAGCAGTGGCTTTCTCCATACCTAGAATGTGGTTCTACCTACATGCTCACGCCTCCTCTCTCCAATAGGGGCGTCATCACATGTGTGGGCTCAGTTTGGGCTCGGTTTTCAGTGTTGAGGGTTGGAATGGGGGCGCCTTGCCTAGGTGGAGGCCTCCCCTCATTCCCAGCCCATCTTCTTTAGGTCTGCTCTCTCAGTGGTGGCTAGTCCGGCTAGGTCTGGTTTTCTGGTTTTAGGGTTTTGGTTTCTTCATTCATTGTATAAATAGAGGCTCCTTTAGCTCTGCTCGGATGGACTTTTGTAGCAGAGTTACTCTGAGAAAATTGTATCAAGCATTTGCTTTAAATTGTTAATAAAGATTCGACTTTGGAGGTCTATGACCTCTTGGATGTGGTAGCTTTCTAAATTTTTGAGGTGATATTGTCTCTAACCCCTATTTCTTTAATACTTGTATGAGATCAATTGTTTTGTTAGCTCAAGAAGGCCATTGTTGGCACAGTAGAACAATCATTTGTAGTTTCAATTTGATTGTTTATGCGAAGTAGATTAGTATCTTGATGGACATGAGTAATCAGTATATACGTAATGTGTTGATGAAATTGTCATTGATGCCAACATGTGACTTGCAGTGGCCCCATAGGATATCCAACGTTCAAGTGAAGAATGAGCTCGTAACTAAGGTTGGCGTGGACAGTTCCAGCCCTAGAAGAGGATTCTGAAGCTTAGAAGGCCACCACTAAGGCTGTCGTGGACCAGTCTAACCCTAGATGAGGTTTCCAAGAATTAACAAGAATTAAGGCTGTTGAAGGGCTGACATTATCTACAGCAGGTTCAAATTGACAGTAGGTTGCTTTTAGGCTATTCATCTCTGTTTCTCTTGCTTCCTTGACATCATAAATGTGTTTAAGCCCTAACAAGGATTTCCTAGACACCAGATAAAGTCACCGTGTAAAATGGCGTGGAAGTTTTTCAAAGGTCGGCTCCATTTAACATAAAAAAAAATCAAATCTTTTAGTATGTCGGCCCAATAAAAACATATTAGAAGTCGGCTCATTTTTAAAAAATTAAAATATTTTCATATGGTAGGTCGGCCCCAAAATGAGGTCAAAAATTAGTATAAATACCCCACGCAAGTCTTTTTTTGAAATATGGAATTTTCGGCCATCTCTGAGGAAATTCGGGTGGACTGGGCACTGTAACAAGCCGTAGTAAGGAGCAGTCCGAAATTGCAGTAGGGAGCACTCCGAAATTGCAGTAGGGAGCAGTCTTAAAATTGGAACAGTCCGAGTTTCAGCATACCTGTGAAGAAATAGTCCCAAAGTGGAGCAGCAGTGCATTATCCCCAGTAGAATAATGTGATCTCTGTCTCTGTTTTCTCTAGCAGCTGACAGCATTGTATTCTTTGAAGTTTTGGACAGATCTGAAGATCTCTAAGGAGACTACTCCCATGCTTATCCTGATGAAGTCTGCACAGTTCATGAATGAACAAGTGGAGATGATGATGAAGCACTATCCTCTTGCCAACTAAATAGAGTCATCTTCAGCAATGAGAAGGCGTGATCACTTGTGAGGTCTTGGTAAGCTTGTAGAAGCATATGTCTGATTTTTTCAAGGTCAAATTTTTTACTGTTTTCTTTGGAAAAACACGCTGAAAGATGAGGCCTAGAAAGACTGTTTCTGGGGCTGTCTTTAAACAGAAAATGAGATCAAGAAGTTCGAGGTCTATTGCAGAATAGTCAGCCAGTATTTAGAAGCTATCTTCAAGCTTATACTCAGATCTACAATTGGTGAGTTTTTATGTTCAATAGCTCAAGTGATAGCAGCCATCCCAAAGTTGATACATTATGTATAAGTGTAGATTTATGTTGTATTCTTAAAAAGATGGATAGAGACACTTAGAAGCAGCAGTGTAGTGGATCTTGGGTTTGAATTTAGTATCTTGGGTTTGTGTTTTTGGTTGATCTCTTAAGCCATCCAAATAGCAGTTGTCTGGTTGTGTTTTGACCTCTAGCTCTTATCTAACTTGGTAGTCAAATGTTCAATCACTTCAACATGAAAGTTGCATTTCAAAATGCTCTGATCTATCTCTGAATTTCGGGTATCTACTACGGCATCCGAAAAGGAGTTATCCTTTCTATCTCAGTATGATGGAAGCGTGAAATGCTGGTATGAAGTGTTATTAGCACTTATTTCTGTGAAAGAAGGACTGACCTCTATCAACTCGGGTAGCCTCAATGACGAGATGGTTTGAAGTCAAGGTTAGGTTTCACAAGCAGTGTACACAGCAATTCGTAGGAGGCAAAGGTGGATACATTTGAAGCTACAGGTCTGCAATTCTATGAAGACCCTGACTGGACAGGGACTTGCACTGAGATGAAGAAAAGAATGAAAGGGATGCATGTATGAACACTAATTTTGGGCACACATGAAGGCCATTCAAATTCTGATTTCAGGGATCCTTTACAAGTATTCTCTCAGGTTCCTAAAAGAAGATTACCTTGGACATCTACAGCATTGAAGTTTGTGTTTAAGCAGCCAAAGGTACAAATACATGAAGTCAGTTCTCTCTGTAGCAGCAGGATGTGTGAAAGATTTTATTTTGAAGGACAATATATAGAGACGGTAGCAACATCTTTTGGCTTGACAACTAAAGCAGTTCACTATGAACTAATTTGCTAGTATAAGTCCAAAGTTGGCATTATGAAGATGTTATGAAATCCCTGAGTGATGAGCCTGGGAACAAATAGATAAGTTTTGGGGCATGATACAGATTGAAGTGAACAGTGACAGAGAGGAGAACTTGTGACTTGAGATTGATGTACTTGATAGAGATCAGATGGACTTGACAGTGATATATTTGACAGTATATTTTGAGTAGGGAATTGATCAGTTAATTGAGCAGCAGTTGATGGATTTGTGATTAGGGATAGTGAAAGATTGACATCACAATACAAGGAGAACCGCACTTGGAGGTTTCAAGGACAATTCTGGAACGAGAAGAGACAATGCTATTTTACATAAGAAATGATCAGCTGCAGTTTGCTTGGCATCTCTTGAGCCAACAGTAGACATATACAGGCTTGGCAGATGAAATCATTGCATGAATGTATGAGAGCAGTAGTAAAGAAAGATAATGCACAAGAGCAGATCCTTGTAGCAGTTGTATGTTGACTTAACAGTGACCAGCTGGATTCTTGATATGATTTGCAGCAGTGTTGAATGATGAGCAGATGATCAGCGACAGGAGCTGTATGAAGACCTGACTATGAGCAGCATTTATGATGAGCAGTATGAGCTGAGTTGACCAGCAGAAGAAGTTCTGATCAGAGGATAATTTGCAGCAGTAGATGGCCAGCAGTAGTGATGATGAGCAGCATTGATGGTGAGCAGATGAGCATGAGCTGAGACAGTTGACCGCAGATTGATGAGTTGATGTGACAGTAAGCCTTAATGTAAAAGCAAGCTTGTCTTGCTTTTGAGGTTAGGATACCTCAAACCCTTCTTAGCAGGGTCTAAGAAAATCAGGCAGGGTCCTGGATACAGAGTAGGTGCTCTATGTATCGGTAGGTGCTGATTTTGCCTAACGGTTGTAGCCGAACCAAACTAATATAAAAAGATTACAAATTTATATGGTTGTAGCCCCAGTTTAATTTTTTCAACCTTTAGGCTTCCTCCGCATTGCCTTGTTTGGCTTGCCTTGACTTCTTCTTCTTCCCTGCCCTCTTTTTACTTTACTTTGCAGCCCCTTTTCTTCTTCTTGGACAATCATCTTTTGCCCTAGTTTTGGTCCCTTTTTGCCCTAGTTTTTTGACCCTAGCTTTCTCCTTTTTGGGCAGCCCTCTTTTGATTGTTCTCTGCCCTGTTTTTTACTGTTTTGCAGCCGCCTTTTTGCTTTTGAACAGCCCCCTTTCTCACCTTTAGGACAGCCCTCTTTCTCATCTGTTCTCTCTCCTCTTCTCTGGTTTTTCTTCTCTCTTTTTCCTCTTTTTGCATTGCTGGTTTTTGTCCTCTTTTTTGAGATTTTAGTTAGTAGTTTGTCTTTAAAGTCTTGACTAATGCATAACGTGTAAACTGTTTAAAGCTCTTATTTGCAGGAGAAATCGAGAAAAGCCCAAGGGCTAAAAGCAAGCAAGAGAGCAAGCAAGAAGTGCAAAAAGAACAAAAAGAACAAAAAGACTTTTCCCCTCTTCTTCCATCCCTTTCTTTCCCCGTTCTTCCAAGAAAAGACAAAGAACAAGTTATCAGAAAATTGTAAATTAATAAAAAGCGAGTGGGATTACGGCTCCCACACCCTTCTTCCCCCATTTGGGGGAAGCCTGTATCGTCTCCTTTTCATGTTTTCCATTTTTATTGCTAATGGTAGAATAGTGTAGTTTAATCATCAAATCTTAGTCAAGTAGTGCATGCTTGATTAATTTGTTATTCATAAAAAGATAGTTAAAAGTATTGCTTTGATTATTCTAATTGAATGTCACATCTTTCTTTTAGTGTACTTACCCCCTTGCTTTAAGAAGCCTGAAAGAGACTCTTGGGTAGATCTTTGTTATTTTTTTATTAAGTGCTTAATCAATTAATCAATAAGTAAGACTCTTGAACTTGCAGAAACACGAGTCAAGAGCACTCTCTATCAGAGAGCATCCTTAGTCTTGCATAATCCCTGCATTAGGCATTTAGATCAGATAAGACCCTTGTACCTCTATCATAAGACAAGGTCAAGAGCGCTCTCTGTTGGAGAGTTTAATTAATTAACTTAATAAAACTTTCAACACACACACCCCTCTAATTAATTAACTTCGTTGATCATCCTTCACCTAGTATGCTCTGCTGACTTTCGGGTTGGGCTCGTACTCAGAACGGTGAACGGACTTGTTAAGTTCGCACAAGAGAAACATAATTAAAACTTTTACCCCATAACCAACGCACCGGCATTGTTTTGACTAAATACTCAGGCAAGTGGGCAAATTCCAAGTGTGGACGCCGGGCAACCCAATCTGGACACAGTTGGTTAAGTTATTGAACACCTAGTTGTGATTCCAGACAGGTCCGTCATGTCTTCGAACGGAGCCAGTGAAGGTATTTCCGGTTAGGATTTCTAGACACCTTAAGCAAGATCACCATTAAAATCTTTTAAAACCTACCAAGAGCATTCACACAATCTAATACTCACTAACTTAATCCCTAGACTTTTCATTTTATTCACCCATTTTCATTGACTCCATAAGGCACTGGTCCTTGATTAAATTTGAATAATTATCTATCTTGATCAATTGTCTATTGTTCATTTTAATTACTATCTTTGAATGTTTAGTTAAAAGTCTGGAATCTTTGCTTATCTTTGCAATCTCTTGTTAGCAACGTGGATTGCTTTTGATTAATTGTCATTCTTGTAATAAACAAACACTTCTATTCATAATAAACTCCTAAATAACACCCATCCGCATCCGTAACTAAGTAAAACACTTTAACCACATTGAGCCTTAGAAAACTGTTTGTTAGGGACTACCCCCCTTGGCTTCGTTAGGAGCTAGCCTAAACGGAGAAGCTAGGAGTAGGTGACAGTACCTAGCTCTGTGCTTGCCCCCAAGGTCACACCTCTCCCACTTTCTCAAGTGAGGAGACAGCTTTCATTAGATTTTTGCTGCTGGTGTGCAATCGGCGGACAACATCTTCTGGCGCCGCTGCCGGGGACAAATCTTTTTGTTCTTGGACGACCTTTGTTTCTTTTTAGTTTTTACCTTTTTTCCCTTTTCGGTAGATTTTTAGTCCAATCACTCTCCGAAATTAGACTTGAATCTACTTGGTGACTCTACTGTTAGTTAGCACCTCAAGGTATTCGACTAGAAGAAACTCTGAAGGTTTGCTCAGTTTCATTCCTGACCCTGAAAAAGTCTATAGGAGGAGACTGAACAAACTAGCTTCTCGTAGGATCCTTGTAGAACTTGGATATGAGTCTGTTTCAGACATCCATCTTTTATTTAAAAAAAGCTTAGAAAATTTTCAAAAAACAAGAACTGTTTTTGCTGACACGATAGGTGAGTTTTTTACTCAGCTCAATTTTACTCAAATAGCAGGTCAGCCTCATGACATTCCCGAAAAAGATATTGATAAGCTTGTCACTTTCACAGGCACTGATGCCTCTACCTCTACTGAGCAACATCTCAGATATTTTTCAAAACACTGTGGTTCCTATGTCAGGGGTACCGACAAACATGAAGATGTATACATGACCCTTTTTGCTCTATCTTTGGATGGTAAAGCTGGAAATTAGTATGACAATTTGCCAAACAACTCTTTCACTACCATAGCTGATTTCAAGTCTGCGTTCCTCGAAAAATTTGGCAGCAAGAAGGAGCCTAGACATCTAGTGGTAGCCTTGACTAGTATGAAGAAGTCTGATATAGAAACCATGGATGAGTTTAACAATAGGTTCATAGAGTTGTCAAATTCCATCCTTTGCTCCTCTTGCAACATCCACTTTGGATTATTACATAGAAGCATTAAGTGGCAAAATCCAGTACCAGATTAGAGACAAGGAGCCAACCACATTGCTTCAAGCTCAGAATTTGGCCGTCAAAATTGATAAGAATATGTAGTCATTTGGTGAATCTAAGTTCCAGGGTTATTCAAGGTCTTCAACTCCTTTGAAAATTAATGAACCTAAAGACAAGGATCTTTTATTAGCTATAAAAGATGCCTATGAAAAACAGATGATTGAAATGAAAAGAGAGATGAAGAAAAATATGGAGGAAGCAGAGCAGAAACACTTAGCACAGATTAAAGAGGTTCAGAATTGGGTCATAACTGTTGAAAGAACTCAACTTCCACCACCTCCTAGAACCTTCCCTGCAAAACCAACATGGCAAAGAAGAAATCCCAACCATGAACAGAGGCCTCCTCATCAGTTAGAGGCTGCTAACATGGTTGAAACTTACACGCCATTTTGTAGGGCATGTAAAGATCTTCATGAAGAATCTTCTTGCTATTATGCATGCTATGTTCAGGAGCATGGTTTTCTAGAGGGTTGTGCTCCTAAAGCATCATTAAGCGAGCTTGAGTACATAAACTATGTAGATGACATACATGATATTTCCGGAGAAAGTTGGAGAGAGGCAAAGCAATATTCAAGAGAGCCTGAGTACGTTAACGCAGTTGGACAACTTCATCCTGTCACCACAGAAACTCGGGGTCAAGTCGAAGATTATAATCAACAATTGGATAACCTCACTAAAAACATTAGTACTAATCCTACAAATGAGCATAATGATGATAGTTTGGAAGGTTTACTACCTTGTAACCTTTTTTTTGAAGAAGATGACTATGATCATGAGTAGGGATATAGCCAGAGATGTGATACAAGTGAGGAAGAATCCCTTACATCTGAGATGGATGATAACTACGAGACTTTAGTGGAAAATCAAATCTTAGAAGTTTCATGTGACGAGAGTCCTCCATGCTCTCCACCGGATGACAAGTATTTGGAAAGTTGGGTCCCATGTGATATCTTTGAAACCCAACTTTTTGAAGAAGATTGTTTTGAGTAGAATGAGGAGTATAGCCAAGGACTTGATACCAGTGATGAGGCATCTCTCATATCCGACATAGATGGCGATGATGATTATTGGACTTTTATTGAAAATCCAATCTATGATATTTTTGAAAATATTTTTGAGAATCTCATCTATGATGTGTCCAGCGAGGGGAGTGTTTATTCTGAGACCAATGAAAGTTGTAAAGAAGAACAGTTAGAGTTTTCATATGAACAGTCAGAATTGTATTCGAGTATCTGTAATAAGGACTTGAAAAAGTGCAGTGAAGAATCAGATGGGATACAACTAGTTGAAGTTTTTTCTTAACCATCGTCTTCACATATAGATGTTCCTTATGTTTTGGAGCAGCTTGGGGCTTATACAACGAGTTATTATTTGATGAGCCTTGATGATCATCATGATTGAGTAGTCGACCTGCCGCATCATCTCGATTTGTATATCAGCACTATCCAGTCATGGATAGAAGCAGCCTGCGCGAGCACCTACCAGTTTGGGAAGAAGTTTGACGACTTTATTCATGCCTATGATTCCCCATCCAGCCCGCCCATTCTGGATAACACGCAGGTTTGCATTTTCTGGAAATTGTGTCCTTACTTTGGCTGGTAACCAAAGACAAGGCAAAACCTTTTTATATTAATAAAATGCTTAGGTGGCTACACTGGATTTATGATTACACCTAACCTTTTGTGTATCATGCTTAGAGTAGGAAAATAGGCTCCTTAAAGTGAGCGTTTACTTTAGCATTTTCTTTATGTACTTAGAAACAAATAAATTTTTCAGTGAAGTTTTTTCTTTGAATAAAACAACTTTTGGATCATTGGCTCTTTTTCATAAAACTTGTGCTACTAAGGTTTTTCTTGTCAAGTTGAGATGTTTTTACAGGATATGGAAGCCAAAAATGCAAGTGTTCTCGTATGTTCTCCTTGCATAAGAGACTAGATCGAGCACACGTCCCGCTGTTGGAGCCAGATGCTATTCACTAATTTTGCACTTAGTTGGATTAGCTGAGGAGTCGCCGATTGACAAACATGTTCAATGTTTGATTCCAGTGTATCAGTTGATCCGTTTTCATGTCTAGCAAATATTGGCTAGCCAGTTTTTCATTTGAATAATTTTGACCATGGCCTCGTGGGGTTTGTAATAAAATGTGCTAGTAGGGCATTTTGAGTGGTTCGGTCTCTTAAGACGTAGAATCTCAACTAAGGTATTCCAGGGAGTTTTTTGCCCTTGAAAATTATGCTTTGCCTATAGCCGAGTATAACTGAGGAGGTTTTCTCCCGCTTCCTCCAAAGCTGGAATGCCCGATTTTGAATTCTGGGCCTTGGGGGGTTATTAGAGCCCAACTGAGTGTTATAAACCTACTAGGCATTGTTACAGTAGAGCATGGTCTTGTCCTAAGTCAATAAGACTTTTAAAAAATTTTCGAAAAAATATTTTTCGAACGGGTTAAAAATAATTTTTTATTTTTTAATTAATTCCCCAAGTTTTTTTAATAATTTTTCCATAAATTAAAAGGAAAAATCCCATTTGTAATAAGTCGGTCATTCGGACCCCGAATTCAGTGATTGAAGGCTCTAACTTTAAGCCAAAAATCATTCTTGATCGGCCAGCCAATCAGATCCAACTTTTGGATCATCAATCGGACACATAACGCCATTTTTCTCAAAAAAGTCATTTTTGAGGAAAAAAATGAATTTTTATTAAAAACTGATTATTTTGGAGAAAATTAAAACTCTCCAAATTAATCCAAATTCAGCGAAATAAAAGGCTAAATGACATCTCATTGGGCATTTATGATGATTGGAGTTATCATAACTCAACTTCAGTCAGCATTCAGTGAGCAATAAATTTATATTCAGTTAACGGATTTGTCATCTCAAGCTAAACTCCCGAATTTGATGAGATGGAGAGCACTCATTGGTTTGATGATTTGATCGAGGTGAAGACTGAAGATTACACCAGCAGTGGCCTTTCCAAACCTAGCAGTGGCTTCCTCCATACCTAGAATGTGGTTCTACCTACATGCTCATGCCTCTCCTCATGCTCACGCCTCCTCTCTCCAACAGGGGCGTCATCACACATGTGGGCTCAGTTTGGGCTCGGTTTTCAGTGCTGAGGGTTGGAATGGGGGCGCCTTGCCTAGGTGGAGGCCTCCCCTCATTCCCAACCTATCTTCTTTAGGCCTGCTCTCTCAGTGGTGGCTAGTTCGGTTAGGTCTGGTTTTCTGGTTTTAGGGTTTTGGGTTTTTCATTCATTGTATAAATAGAGGCTCCTTTAGCTCTATTCGGATGGACTTTTGTAGCAAAGTTACTCTGAGAAAATTGTATCAAGCATTTGCTTTAAATTGTTAATAAAGATTCAACTTTGGAGGTCTATGAGCTCTTGGATGTGGTAGCTTTCTAAATGTTTGAGGTGATATTGTCTCTAACCCCTATTTCTTTAATACTTGTATGAGATCAATTGTTTTGTTAGCTCAAGAAGGCCATTGTTGGCACAGTAGAACAATCATTTGTAGTTTCAATTTGATTGTCTATGCGAAGTAGATTAGTATCTTGATGGACATGAGTAATCAGTATATGTAATGTTGATCATGATTAAATTTTCTTACCATACTAGCATGTTATTTTGATCTCACGTTTGTATTGAGTTGTGGTGTGTTATCATGCTTCACAGGTTGAAGAAGGGTGTGAGCTCAGCTGCTTCTATCCCAGGCTTCAAGCAACCATTTGAATCTAACACTTTAATTGCAGGACCTACAGAGATCGTCTTCTTTAAAATACAAAAAAAAAGCTAGGAGTCTAACTCTCTCTCTTTGGTTCCATCTCCTTAAATTAATGTTCTTTTGGTTACCGGTCACTTAGGAACCCTTAGTTTAATTTTTTCAACCTTTAAGCTTCCTCCTCATTGCCTTGTTTGGCTTGCCTTGACTTCTTCTTTTTCGCTGCCCTCTTTTTACTTAAGTTTGCAGCCCCTTTTCTTCTTCTTGGACAGCCATCTTTTGCCCTAGTTTTGGTCCCTTTTTGCCCTCGTTTTTTGACCCTAGCTTTCTCCTATTTGGGCAGCCCTCTTTTGATTGTTCGCTGCCCTCTTTTTTACTGTTTTGCAGCCTTCTTTTTGCTTTAGGGAAGCCCCCTTTCTCACCTTTAGGACAACCCTCTTTCTCCTCTGTTCTCTTTGCTCTTCTCTGGTTTTTCTTCTCTCTTTTTCCTTTTTTGTATTGCTGGTTTTTGTCCTCTTTTTCGAGATTTTAGTTAGTAGTTTGTCTTTAAAGTCTTGATTAATGCATAACGTGTAAACTGTTTAAAGCTCTTATTTGCAGGAGAAATCGAGAAAAGCCCAAAGGCTAAAAGCAAGCAAGAGAGCAAGCAAGAAGTGCAAAAAGAACAAAAAGACTTTTCCCCTCTTCTTCCATCTCTTTCTTTCCCCGTTCTTCCAAGAAAAGGCAAAGAACAAGTTATCAGAAAATTGTAAATTAATAAAAAGCGAGTGGGATTACGGCTCCCACACCCTTCTTCCCTCATTTGGGGGAAGCCTATATCGTCTCCTTTTCATGTTTTCCATTTTTATTGCTAATGGTAGAATAATGTAGTTTAATCATCAAATCTTAGTCAAGTAGTGCATGTTTGATTAATTTGTTGTTCATAAAAAGATAGTTAAAAGTATTGTTTTGATTATTCTAATTGAATGTGACATCTTTCTCTTATCGTACTTACTCCCTTTCTTTCTCAATTAGGGCCCTAAGAACTCTGAAAGAGACTCTTGGGTAGATCTTTGTTATTTTTCCATTAAGTGCTTAATCAATTAATCAATAAGTAAGACTCTTGAACTTGCAGAAACACAAGTCAAGAGCACTCTCTATCGGAGAGCATCCTTAGTCTTGCATAATCCCTACATTATGCATTTAGATCAGATAAGACTCTTGAACCTTTGTCATAAGACAAGGTCAAGAGCGCTCTCTGTCGGAGAGTTTAATTAATTATCTAAATAAAACTTTCAACACACACACCCCTCTAATTAATTAACTTTGTTGATCATCCTTCACCTAGTACGCTCTGCTGACTTTCGGGTTGGGCTCGTACTCAGAACGGTGAACGGACTTGTTAAGTTCGCACAAGAGAAACATAATTAAAACTTTTACCCCATAACCAACGCATCGGCGTTGTCTCGACTATATACTCAGGCAAGTGGGCAAGTTCCAAGTTTGGACGCCGGGGAACCCAATTTGGACACAGTGGGTTAAGTTATTGAACATCTAGTTGTTATTCCAGACAGGTCCGTCATGTCTCGAACGGAGCCACTGAAGGTATTTCCAGTTAGGATTTCCAGACACCTTAAGCAAGATCACCATTAAAATCTTTTAAAACCTACCAAGAGCATTCACACAATCTAATACTCACTAGCTTAATTCCTAGACTTCTTATTTTATTCGCGCATTTTCATTGACTGCATAAGGCACTGGTCCTTGATTAAATTTGAATAACTATCTATCTTGATCAATTGTCTGTGGTTCATTTTAATTACTATGTCTGAATGTTTAGTTAAAAGTCTGGAATCTTTGCTTATCTTTGCAATCTCTTGTTAGCAACGTGGATTGCTTTTGATTAATTGTCATTCTTGTAATAAACAAACACTTCTAATCATAATAAACTCCTAAATAACACCCATCCGCATCCGCAACTAAGTAAAACACTTTAACCACATTGAGCCTTAGAAAACTCTTTGTTAGGGACTACCCCCCTTGGCTTCGTTAGGAGTTAGCCTAAATGGATGAGCTAGGAGTAGGTGACAGTACCTAGCTCTGTGCTTGCCCCCAAAGTCACACCTCTCCCACTTTCTCAAGTGAGGAGACGACTTTCATTAGATTTTTGTTGCTGGTGTGCAATCGGCAGACAACAGAGAGGACGCAACTATAACTGCTGGGGGACATTTTCAGTGATTGAGGACGCAGTTCACCTTCTAGAGTAGAGAAAATCTGAGTAGAGAGCTAAAGGAGCATCCTTCAGAAAGATAGACAGAGTGTACAACATCCAGTGACTGGGAGAGTTAGATTTGAGAAATCTAGCTTGAGGGTGTATTGCTGGGGGCACATTGTCCAATAAGCAGCAGTTGCAACTGCTGTAGATCTAGGGCTTTGGCCCTTCAGGTTCACTAGTTGTTTCTCTAAATCTTATTGTACTTCTTCTATATTTTATTTGCTCCGGGCTTGAGAAAGTAGAAAGCCCCACAGATAGCTGGTTTTCCCCATTAGGGTTTCCAGGTTAACTTTCTGACTCATGTGATTGCTTGATTGTTGTGTAAGGATTTCATGTGCTGCAAGTTCTAAATTTGTTTGAAGTGTATTTCATCTTGGATTAGTGAATATTGTTGTGGTCGAGTGGATTAACCTGACTTCTCAGAGCGAGTGGAGACCTTTGAGAAAAACTAATACCCAGTGGCCTGAATATTTCTTCCACGCGACCCGAGGTGCGAATTAGGTGGCAACAAGGTCTTCGTCATCCTGAGTGTTAAGAATCTTGAATAATGTAATTACTTCCATTAGCCATTGTTTGACGTTGTCAGGAGTAGTTAGATGCTCGTGCTTTTGTTAGTTAGAGATAGTGCTGAAGACCTGTCAACATAGAAGACATGGTCAAAATCTTGTCTTTGTATTTGCCTATATTTAGAAGCTAATATTGACAAGAGTGAGACACTCCATAAGGTTTGTTGTCTTATGATGTAGGAGAGCAAGAAGAAGCCTCTTTAGATATTGGAGAGCAAAAATAGTAAATCCTCCACTCCAGAGAAAACAAGAGGTTGGGCATTGAGATCCGCTTGTGAGGTGTGAAGCTCGTTGGTGAGAGGAAGTCGGTGCTAGAGCTTCCAAGCTGCTGAGAAAGGCATTCTAAGCTAGAGAAATGTTTTTTCTCTCACCCTTGTCTAAAAAAAAGGGGTACGATCACGGGTATAAGCGTATGGTCATGGGTATGAGCATAAGAAGCATGACCAAACATGACACACATTTGAAATTCGATAAAACGTAACTCTAGTTGCTGGTGAGGTCGAGAAGGTCGCGACCGCAGGATGAAGAAAGATAAACCAGTGTTTGAGTAGATCACTGGTTGAGTTGTACATCCATGAGAAGAAAACCATATTTGAAATGTCCGTGAGAAGAATCCGTGACGACATCCGTCAGGTAGTCACTAGAGAGAATCGGCATAAAAGAAAAAATCCACCGCGTGAAGAGGAATGGCCGTGGAGAAATCCAAGCATTAAGGTATTTGAATCAATCAAAACAATGAGCATTAAAAAAATATTATTGTGAAGTTTATAGAGTGGGCACGAGTTTAAGAGAAGTTTTTTTTAAAGGGCAAAGTTTTTTTTAAAAGAGACATTTGTTATTTAAAAAAAGGAAAAAGGAAGTTACAGTATGATATAATAATTCTCTTAAAAGGATTGTGGACTTTATGAAAGAGAGTATAAGGATATTTTAGGAGCTTTTTAAAAACGTAATCTTTATGATATTTTAAAAGGGGGCTTTTGTAAAGAGGATAATTTTTCAACAATTTTTTTGTTGGAGAAAATGGCTACGAGCAGCCAAGGCTTTACCTAGATTCCCCTTCACTAGGAAAAACTATGGAATCTAGTTAACCAAGATGATGACCTTATTGAAGGCCCATGATGTTTGGGAATATGTATCTCGTGGGTACAGAGAGTCGATGGATGAAGCAACCAAATTGGCCCTATCTAATAGCCAGAGGACTATGCTTAAAGAGAACAAAAATAAGGATGCAAAGGCATTGCATCTCATCTAGAGTGCCTTGGACAAAACCATCTTCCCTAAGATTTCTCTTGTGATGATCTCTAAATATGCTTGGGAGATCTTGCAGAACAACTATCAAGGCATTAGTAAGAAAGTCTGAAATCTTGTAGAGCAACTATCAAGGCATCATTAAGAGTGAAAGTACAAACTCTAAGAAGGGATTCTGAAAGTCTAGAAATAGAGGGGTCATAATTGATAGATTAGTACATGAACCACGTAACAATCACATTAAACCAATTGAAGATACACAGTGAAGTTATGACGGATCAAAAGGTAGTCAAGAAGGTTCTTAGAACCCTAACCAAAAAGTTTGAATCCGTGGTCACAACGATTGAAGAAGTGAAATATTTGAGCCATATTTTTGTAGATGAGTTGATGGGATCCCTTTTATCTCATGAATCAAGGATCAACATGAATGAAAATTTCTCACTGGAGAATGCATTTCAGACCCAAGCCTCCATTAGCCGAGGTAGAGGATGGGGTTAAGGAACTAGAAGTAGAAGCAGGCGAGGCATAAATCTTTCTCTAACATGAGAGAGATTGGCCTTAGATCAAGAACAAGATTAGGAACAATTTCATAACCAAAGGGAGGCAAAAAATTCAAAGACAAGTATCGAATCCAATGTTTTTACTACAAAAAGTTTGGCCACTAGGAGAGTAAATGCAGAAAGAAGCAAGTAGATCTAAATAAAGGAAGGGCACATGTTAGCAACACTGATGAAGGAACATATGAATCAATGTTCCTTTTATGCTGCATCACTGAAGAATCCATCGATAGCAAGGATCTTTGGTTGTTGGATAGTGGTTGCAGCAACCACATGATAGGTAACGAAGTTTTGTTTTCAAGTTTGGATAACTCTGTCACATCTGAAATCAAGTTGGGAGATGTTTATCTTGTAAAAGACCAAGGTAAAGTTGTTGTTTCAGTGTTAACTAAGCAAGATGAAAATAAGGACATATGTTGATTTTTTTTACTTAGAGAAGTGTTTGTTCACTCCTGCCTTGGGGTGAACAAGAACACTTTAAATATGGTCCCTAGCCATTTATAAAGTGAGATTGACTTTATTGATATAAAGTCACTTTATAAATTAAATGTGAGTAATAAAGTTTTAAGTGACTTTAAAGAGATTATTAAAGTGTGTGTGTAATGAAGTCTCACATTATATATTTAAAAAGTCATTAATTGCTATTTAATGACAAAAAGGTGAGATGTGATCTTGGCCCTAGGATCTCATCTAATCTCATGCATTGGATTTGAGGAGGAAGTTACTCACACAAGAAGGGAGAGGGAAAGGCAAATTGAGTCTATTGTTCACTTTCACAAGAGAGATTTTTGAGAGAGCAGGAGCAAGAGAAGAAACTAGGGTTTGAAGAGAATTCATTCTTGAAAATTCTTGGAGAGAGAGAGAAGATAAATTCTACAAATTTCCAGAGACAGGAAGAGAATTTTTCTGGGCACATTTCCCAAGAAAAATCTGCAGCAGGCACATTTTCCAAGACTGTTTCGTACAGTCCATATTGACAGTCCATACAGTACCGTAGATGCACGAATTTTGTAATGTCTTCTTTCGATTAGGCCTTGAGGACCAAAACCGCTAACCTATGTGATTCCTGTGGGTTTGAGCGGTTACTGACAGTTAGGGAATCATCTAAGGACTGATGCCATCCATAGAAAATCTAGGGCATCATCATTAGGTCAAGAAGGGCCATCGGGGCCAAAGGCCACCTTCGTGCATGCCATCCAAGCATTATTTAATGATGCATGCACTCATTTAAGTCTCCAGGCGCATGCATGCAAGTCAACTGTAGATTAGAAGATAAAGTGACCTAATTAGGTCAAAGATTAGGGTTTTCGCAGTTGAAAGTTATAAAAGAAGGATAAAGCGAAAGGAGACTTCACTTTTGATGATTATTATTTTTGGAGCTCTTGAATAGCAGCACAACAGTTGGGGTTGGAGATAGCGTCTTCAACTAGCGGGGTTTCGGCAGTGAAATATCTGCCCTAGTCTCATTCAGGGTAAGCCATACAGGTTCACCATTTGCTCTTACATTCATTCATAGTTATCCGGTATACGGTGTAGATTGTTGTAGGGATACGTGTGCAGCCGTAAGGGGGGTTTTCACCTAGAAAGCCCTAATCAGTTGCTGGGTCTTCAGATCTTAGTTTTACTTCAAAACTTAGGCACCATTCTCATCATCGGCATCTTACTCCGGTACCCAATGATTATCAGATCCGACCGTACTCGTCTGGAGCAATTATCAGCTATTTCGGGATCAGGGGGGCGTGAGCAGCTGTCTCTTTGGAACAATTCGCTAGCCTGCCTAGAGACCTCCGAAACTCTGCATGTACCAGGCATTCTCTCTGGCACAGGAAGGCTATCAGTCCTACAAATCGACAGCTCCATCAGACACCTCCTTCACTGAAAACGTCACCCTTATTTGATCTGGAGTTCTTGCTGCTGGGGTTTCATCGGAAGCAGAAGATATCAGTCCATCTCCGATTCAGTTCTTGATGCTTTCATACTCTCTCAGGAGCAGTCCAGCTAGCTTATCAGTGGTAAGTGTTCATTCTATCTCACAGTAAGTGTTCATTCTTTCAGTAACTTTGCATAGAAATAGGAAATATCAGTATTTGGGATATTACAGTGGTATCAGAGCTATCTTCTTGGCCAGCTGTGGGCTTAAGAAATGAGACATAGATGAATCCAGAGGGAGACCCTTTTGTAACCTATAGGAGGAGAAAGAGTAGATACACAGGGGACTTTGAGGATATCCAACTAGAAGATACCAATTCAGACATGGAACAAACAGGTATACACTCGGATAGGGGAAAAGGAACGGGAGAAGAGGAGGATAGGATGGAGTTTCGCAACTTAGTATCTGCATTGCAAGACTTAGTAAAAGGGCAAAAAGATGTGCTCAATGCAATCAACAGATTATCGGCGAAACCAGAAATAGGTACCAACAGTACACCTCCCTCACCGGTAGATCGGGGATCTACAAGCAGTAGTGGAAAGGTTGCGTACACTAATATGTAGAATACTCCGCACATATATAACAGACCTTCCAACAGGCCTACCATGCCTCACTTCTTAGTAGATACAGTAGGTGGTCCGATCATGTAGGTAGAACCTAGCGAGCCTTTTGGGGCTTATTTGCAGGAGTATAGAGACTTAGGGGATGAGTTTCATGCTGCCATGTCTTTTTCAGATTTCTGCAACATGAAGAGTAGGAACAGGGCTAGGAATTTCAACAAGGGTTTCAATCACAACTATGAGTTGCAGAAGACCCTGGGTAGGTTGACCATCTTGAGCTTTGATGGGACTCGCGGAGGATCGACGAGGATATGGGTTCAAAAGTTGGATACCTATTTCCAACTCAATCCCATGACAGAGACATATGCCATTAAATTGGCTACACTCCACCTGGACGGAGAAGCTCACGAGTGGTGGTACCACGGATTGGTGACATTGGGTCACAACACCATACACTCCTACGGTGAGTTCACTCAGAAGCTCATAGAGAGCTTTGACAGGAAGGATCTAGAGATACATTTCAGGGAGTTGGCTCAACTCAAACAGACCGATAGTGGGGAAGCCTTCATCTCAGAATTTCAGAGGATAGCAGTCATGGTAACAGATGTATCAGAGAGCAGGTTGGCTATGTTATTCACTGAGGCCTTCACAGAGCCACTATGGGGATGGGTGAAAGCCTACAAACCCCTCACTCTGTAGGATGCAATTAGCAGAGCCAGAGATCTTCTGGATTCAGTCCCCAAAAACAAGTTCTCGCTGAAAACCAATTTTCCTGTTAGGGACAAGGACAAGAAACCTTTCCAGTAGGATGTTCCCAAGAAAACATGGTTAGACGAGGACACTAGGAAAGATTTGAGAAGGAAGAAACTATGCTTCACTTGTTAGGAACCATGGGTACCAGGACACAGGTGTGCAGGGAAGGCGAAGGCTCACTACATTGAGGTATATTCGGATAGTGATGAGGATGACTATGAGCAGGAAGCCATAGAAGAACTACGGGCAGCTGAGGAAGAATCACACCAGGGCGATACACCAAAGGGAGTCATTGCTACATTATTTGGAGTACCAAGATTCCATACTCTCAGGGTTAGGGGAGTAGTACAGGGTCACAGAGTAGGAGTATTGATTGATGGGGGAGCAACCCACAATTTCATCGACTCTGCTTGGGTAGCCAAGAGAGGTATTCAGATCGAGAAGTTTGAAGGATTCACTGTAGCAGTAGCCAGGAACTCCAGCATGGAGTGCAACTACTGGATTCCAAAATTGAATGTCACCTTAGGTAACTATCAGATGACAGATTCCTTCTACGTAGTGGATGTATCGGATACTCATGTAGTATTGGGTGTTCAGTGGCTTTATTCTATAGTGAAATACACTGCAGATTACAGGGCAATGGAAATGGAATTCCAGGGGCTAGATGACAAACAGGTAGTTTTGAGGGGCATGAACACTTATCCCCCAAAACCGGTCTCGTCACAGAGAATGGAGGCAGTACTCTGACATGATGATATAGAATGGGCTGTAGAATGTTTTGTCACCTTTAGGAAGACCCCAGAGACCAACACACAACACCCAAGTGACATTCAAACCTTGCTATAGAAACATGAAAAGGTTTTTCGGGACCTTCCATTAGGTAGACTGCCAGACCAAGGCTTTGAACACATCATTGAGCTAGAGGAGGGGACACAAGCAGTCATCACCCCACCTTACAGGCATCCCAAAAGATACAAGGATGAGATTGAGAAAGCAATCAAAGAATTACTGGAGCTTGGATATATTCGGCCCAGTTCTAGCCCCTTCGCATCCTCAATAGTATTGGTCAAGAAGAAGAATAGTACACTGCGAATGTGCATCGATTATCGAGCACTCAACAAAAAGACCATTAACAACAGGTATCCCATCCCTAGAATTGACGAACTCATGGATGAGCTTCGGGGAGCTAAATACTTCTCCAAGATTGATCTTCACTCGGGATACCATCAGATCAGGGTAAGGGACCAAGACATCTCTAAAACAGCTTTTCGCTGTCACTATGGTCACTATGAGTTTTTGGTCATGCCCTTTGGACTTACCAATGCTCCACCCACTTTTTAGTCGTGTATGACCCACACCTTCAGAGTACAGCTACGTAAATTTTTGCTAGTATTCTTTGATGACATCCTGATTTATAGCAAAACATGGGGAGAGCATCTGAAACACCTGGACGAAGTACTGAGCATTTTAGAAGAACATTCGCTTTATGCAAAAATGTCTAATTGTGAGTTTGGCATGAAGGAAATGCTGTACTTATGACACATAATTAATGCAGAAGGAGTACAGGTTGACATGGAGAAAATCCAAGCTATCAGAGATTGGCCCGCGCCAAAAACAGTTACAGAATTGAGAGGTTTCTTGGGTCTGTGCACTTATTATTGACGGTACATTAAGGGATTCTCCCAGTTTGCAGCACCCCTCACAGATCTCACAAAGAAGGGAGTGTTCACTTGGATAGACTTAGCACATAAAACTTTCGAGGAGATGAAGGTTATTATGAGTTCTTGTCCAGTTTAGCATTACCAGACTTCTCACAACCCTTTGTAGTAGAATGTGATGGCTCAGGGGAAGGGTTAGGAGCAGTGTTGATGCAAAACCATCACCCTATTGCATTTGAGAGCCGTAAAATGAAGAACTACTAGCGCCACTACTCCATATATGACACAGAGATGCTAGCCATCTTATATGCTCTCACAAAATTTAGACAGTACCTGGTGGGCAGTAAGTTCAAAATCAAAACCGATCATAACAGTCTCAAGTATTTCCTGGAGCAGAAAGAACTGAATGAGCGACAACAGAAATGGGTCAGCAAAGTACAAGCCTATGATTTTGAGATCGAGTATGTAAAAGGTAAGAATAATGTAGTAGCTAATGCATTATCCAGGCGTCCCGCCTCATTATCTCTCAGTAGTATATCCACAGATTGGAGGGCACTTCTCTTAGTAGAATACTCCAAAAATAAATTCGCTTGCAAATTATTGGATGGACAAATTCAGGATGACAGGTATAGGATTGTTGATGACATCATCTATGACAAGAACAGGATATACCTCGTCCCAGAATCCGCATTGAGGAAAAAGATAATTCAGGCAACACATGATTCTCTTTTATCAGGGCATCAAGGTTTCTTGAAGACCTACAGGCAGATTCGAGAGAGGTTCTCATGGAAGGGGCTCAAGGGGGAAATTATGCAGCATGTACGAGAATGTAGCATCTGTCAGCAGAACAAGATTGAGAACATCCATCCAGCAGGGTTACTTCAGCCACTACCGATTCCAGAACAGAAGTGGGAAAGCATCTCCATGGACTTTATTACAGGTTGCCCAAGGTCCAAAGGCGAGATTGTTTATATGTAGTAGTTGACAGACTGACCAAGTTTGCACATTTCTTTTCGATATCATCAGACTACTCGACAGCTCAAGTAGCTGAGTTATTCTTCAGGGAGGTCTTCAGGTTACACGGGTTACCTAAGACCATTGTCAGTGATCAGGATAGCAGATTCACAGGGGCCTTCTGGTAGGAATTATTCAGATTAGTGGGGACCGAACTGGCTACCAGTACGAGTTATCATCCCGAGTTATCATCCCTAGAGCGATGGACAAACTGAAATAGTCAACAAGTGGATCGAAGGATATTTAAGGAACTATGTAGCAGGGCAGCAACAAACTTGAATCAAATGGCTACACCTAGGGGAGTATTGCTACAATACTACCTATCACATGTCTATTAGGATGACTCTTTTTAAGGCATTATATGGTTACGAGGCGTTGGACTATGCAGATTTGGCATTTGGAGATAGCAGGGCTCCTAAAGCTAAGGATTGGATACAAGACAGTCAAGACATTCTGAAAATCTTGAAGGAAAACTTACAAACAACCCAGAATCAACAGAAGTTGTATGCCGACAAACACAGGGTTGAGCGGAGCTTTGAGGTAGGGGATTTGGTATACTTAAGGCTCCAACCTTACAGACAGTCTTCGCTTAAGAAGAAAGGAGCAGAAAAGTTAAAACCTTGCTTCTATGGACCCTACAGAATAATTAGGAAGGTGGGAGAGGTGGTATATGAACTAGAACTTCCACAGGAAAGTAAAATTCACAATGTGTTCCATGTGTCTAACCTGAAGAAGACCCTTGGGCAACACATTGCTCCATCTATAGAGTTACCTCCTTTAGATGATGAAGGACTGCTGATACTGATTCCCGAACGGATCATACAGACTAGAGAAAGGAAGCTCAGGAACAGGGTAATCAAAGAGTACTTGGTTCAGTGGAAAGAACTACCGCGAGAGGATGCCACCTGGGAAGGTGAATAGGTATTGCAGCATCCCAGTTTGCAGTTGCTTGAGGACAAGCAATCTCAAGAGGGGAGGACTGTAATGTCCTCTTCCGATTAGGCCTTGAGGCCCAAAACCGCTAACCTATGTGATTCCTGTGGGTTCGAGCGTTACTGACAGTTAGGGAATTATCTAAGGACTGATGCCATCCATAGAAAATCTAGGGCATCATCATTAGGTCAAGAAGGGCCACCGGGGCCAAAGGCCACCTTCATGCATGCCATCCAAGCATTATTTAGTGATGCATGCACTCATTTAAGTCTCTAGGCGCATGCATGCAAGTCAACTGCAAATTAGAAGATAAAGTGACCTAATTAGGTCAAAGATTAGGGTTTTTGCAGTTGAAAGTTATAAAAGGAAGATAAAGTGAAAGGAGACTTCACTTTTGATGATTATTATTTTGGGAGCTCTTGAATAGCAGCACAACGTGCAGCACAGCAGTTGGGGTTGGAGATGGCGTCTTCAACTAGCGGGGTTTCGGTAGTGAAATATCTGCCCTAGTCTCATTTAGGGTAAGCCATACAGGTTCACCATTTGCTCTCACATTCATTCATAGTTATCCAGTATACAATGTAGATTGTTGCCGGGATACGTGTGCAGCCTGTTGCCGCCTAATTCACACTTTAAGGTGCAGGAAAGTCACAACCTGCTATGTGTGTCCTTGGGGGCAAGTGAGAGCTGGGGACCACTGTCACCTCAGTCCGCAACTCCTCCGTTTAGGCAAGATCCCAACAGAGCCAAGGGGGGTAGTCCCTATGGAAAGACTATGTTCCAGGTTTATTAATTAATTAAGGATTAATTAAAGGGATCGTTTACAGGATGAGGCTAAGACCTTATATAAAACAAGACCAGTGCCTAGATAATGGAGTCAAAAAATAAGCTACCACTT
>LPNX010489092.1:3081-43927 GCA_001517045.1 Pseudotsuga menziesii | reverse complement strand
TATTAATGTTGTTCTTCTTGGATTAAGTTGTAGATCCGGTGGTGTGACTACCCCGATCTAGTTCTTCTCAAACCGAAGAGGGATTGCTGTTGCGCTCAAAAGGTGGGAGCAAAGCCCACCTCTAGCTCACAGGTCAAACCCCAATGGCCCGGTGCTCACCAGGAGGACGACAAAGCGCCTAGAGACCCCCTCGGTCTACTACCCCTTGCAGCTTTCGAGTCACTGTTTTTAATCAACTTGAAAATCTCTAGATGGATGCCTATTAAACTAGGACTTCCCTTTCCCCTGGTCGTATCTCGGAGTACCCCGGAGGGTGATAACCGAGTAGAGGAGCAGAAAATAGAGAAGCTTTGTTGGTTAATTTTATGGGTTAATTTTATGTCTTGGGTGATTAAGATGCAATGTAGATTTAAAAATGATCACCAAGATGACTTGGGAAATACAGTGTTTGATTGTAGATTGTAGTACAAGAAAAGGAAAATTAGTCTAATTACCTAAGCCCCCACTTCCCCTGCTTTTCATATCCAGCTTGAATTCCCTAAAGGGAGATGACAAGTGGATAGAGGATACATAGGTTTTAATGGGTTGTACGATTACTTTAACAGAAAAATAAAATTTGCATAAACAGAAAAAACTTAAGCAAATATTAGCCTACTTCCTACTCTACTTCCTACTTCTTTTATTATAGATTACAAAAAAGTTTATAAGCTTTAAAGAATACTCCAAGAGACTCTCTTTGGGGTTTACAATAATAAGAAAAATATGGAAAAGAGGTGAGGATTGGAACCTCTTTTGTGCCGGTTGAAGTTGAGGAAATTTTATGTCTTTTTGGGCATAAAATCTTCTTTACTTATGCACAACCTGTCAAAAAACCAGCGAGCTATTCTTCGCTGCAAATCACATAAAACACTAAAAATTTGCTGTTAAAATATTAGTACAAAATTTACAATTTTTTACATAAAAATCTGAGTATAAAAAAAAAGACAGACAAATATTTTTTACTACTCTGAGCGCTTCGCGTTCTGTCCTCGATCCTTTGAGGTCAGACGTGGGATACCACGATTAAGCTCAAAGTGTAAATAAATATAAGCTGAAATCGATATAATTACAAATTTACAAAAAAATTTCTGAATGTAATAAGTGACAGTAATATGTTATTTAGAGGGCTGGAAAATGAGTTTCCAGCCACCTAAATGATGTGAAAATAGCAGAAATAAAAGGGTAAACTAATATATAAGAGGTTAGGGCCCTAAAATAAGAGTTATATTCACTAAACAGTGAATAAAACTCAGTTTAAAACAGGCTGAAAGTAGATGGCCGAATTGAAAATATTGCCGGAATGATGTTTGGAGAGATCCTCTTGCTTGGATAACCTGCAAATATAATCTATGCCTGCAAAATATTGTAATCCTAGATATGAACACCTAACACTTCTTGCAAAACACTTTGAAAGAAATGTTAAATCATTCACAAGAAAGAGTAAAAACGCTTTTACTCTTTAATCTTTCCACAAAACACTTTGTGGAGAGCTAACTAGAAAATATAATAAATGCAAACAAGACAAATACAAAGTTACCTCAAGAGTAGTAGATCATGAAAATTTTTGCAGCATAGTATCCCTCCAAAGAAATTTTTATTCAATGGCCCAACTTGGGCAAATCTTCAATACAATGGTAGCAAGAGAATATGAGAGTAAGAAATTTCCGGCAGCATAACAATAGCATGAGAGATTGTCTTTAATGAGGGAGTGAGACCCTCACTAAATAGTTGAGGCAATCCCCAACTCTTTGAAGATAAATGGTTGAGATTAGATCTAGATTTAGGTTAAATCCACACCACTAGATCTAGGTACTTGGCTTTCTATTTTTCTCCTTTAATCCACACCCTTGGATTAATTTTAAATCAATGGCTTAAAAGCTTAATCCAAGTCTTAACCATATTAACCTTTAGATCTAGGTTTTAGACTAAATATTCACCATTAGATTAGCTTTTATGTAAATGGAAAAATCATGAGCCCCTTTTGACTCAAATTTTAATTTTTTAATTTTTAAACTTTATTTTATCTTTTACTTTTTATTTTTATCTTTTTTATTTTTAAAATCTTTTAATCTTTTATTTTTTATTTTTATCTTTTTACTTTTAATCTTTTAAATCTTTTAATCTATTACTTTAATTTTAATTATTAATCTAATGTTTAATTTTTTAATTTTTTTAATTTTTTAATTCTTGATCTTTAATTTTTTAATCTTTTTATTTTTTATCTTTTATTAAGACAAGAGGGAGGCCCCGCTTAGGAGATCTTCAGACATATTTTGACCATGGGGGGCGGAAAAATTTGAAATAAATTTTCCTAGGCTTGGCAACCCCCAAACAAAATTACCATGGCATTATTTGATTTTTTCCTTCAAAATCAAATAATATGAATTTTTGACTTAGGGAAATTAATTAATTCCCTAGGAAAAATAGACCTTGCTTAGACAAAAATGGTTTATCTCCTCAACCACTCATCAGAATGACATGGGACTCGAAGCAGTGGCTTAGGGGGTTTCATAGCAATTAACTTTGCATTCATAGCCCCTATTACAAAATGCCATGCTTGAGCAATTACATTATTACATCAAAAACTGAGTTAATTAATCACCAAGGGGTGAAATTAATTAACCAGACAATAAATAAAATAAAATACAACAATACAACGAAACTTCGCAAGTGTCTAGCATGGTCACGAATAACATTTTGAACCCTTAGCCACCCCATGGACTTGACTGTTAGAACGCCTGTCACCACTTTGGAGGATTTTGAGTGAAAACCAAACCGATTAAACTCGTTTACGCAACAAGATCAATTGGAAAGGGAAAAACACTCGATGAGGGGACTTCCCTAACAACCAGTTCCATGGTGTGGCATCCGTACCATATGACCCACACTAGCATACAAAATTACATTAATTTTCCCACGCAGGGGAGCGGACATTTCGTTTTACAAAGGGGCAATAGCCCTGCAGGAGTGAAAAATCTTCAGATTTTCCAAGGTACAACTTGTACAATTATGTACATCTTCCTGTACATGGAGTTGCCACCTAGTCGAAATAGGTGGGCAACACAGCCGTAAGGGGGGTTTTCAGCCAGAAAGCCCTAATTAGTTGCTGGGTCTTCAGATCACAGTTTTACTTCAAAACTCAGGCACCATTCTCATCATCGACATCTTAATCTGGTACCCAATGATTATTAGATCCGACCGTGCTCATCCAGAGCAGTTATCAGCTATTTTAGGATCAAGGGGCATGAGCAGTTGTCTCTCTGGAACAATTCGCTAGCCTGCCTAGAGACCTCCGAAATTGCACATGTACCAAGCATTCTCTTCGACACGGGAAGGCTATCAGTCCTGCAAATCGGCAGCTCCATCAGACACTCCACTGAAAACGTCACCCTTATTTGATCTGGGGTTCTTGCTGCTGGGGTTTCACCGGAAGCAGAAGATATCAGTCAATCTCCGATTCAGTTCTTGATGCTTGCATACTCTCTTAGGAGCAGTCCAACCAGCTTATCAGTGGTAAGTGTTCATTCTACCTCACAAACCCTAACCTTAATTTTTGCTATAAAATAGGAATTTTTGCATGGCGGTTTGCATGCCCGGTTGTATCAGCATAATTGCATAGGAATATAAAATATCGGGATTTGGGATATTACAAATTTCGAGGTAGGAAGTACACCATTTAATGTTGTCCATAGAGGCACATTTTTCGAGGTAGCAACACAGTTTTTGAGGAAAAAATATGACACGAATTTCGAGGCCATACAACCATTCATACAGCTGCACGCGTGAGGGCGTGCAACAAAGAATTCGAGGCAGTACATACAGGTTTTTATTGGCACACATTTCGAGATGAAATGCTGAGATGAGTACAGTTAATTTGGTATTGTAAATTTGCCTGAAAATAAAATAATCTGTCTCTGAAGAACAGGTTTTCCCTTTGAGGTTTTTCCTGGGTCGATTTGACCAAAAATCCGAGTGTTCAAATTTCATGTGTGTGGCTGAAATTAAATTTTTGAGTTAGAATTTAGGGCTTCCTTTTGATTTTCAGAATTCAAAAGAAAAAAAGAAAAAAAAATCTCATGTGTTTTATGTTTCAGTAAAAAATTATTAAATTTTTATGTACATGTTAACCTTGGGGTTTGGGCATTAAACAATGAAAAACTGAAACTGAAACCGGTTGGGGTTTTGAAATTTTTTTATGGTATTAGAGCAAAGTGACAGCTGAAAATTTTACACACATTAGAAATTTCAGATTGGGAGGAATAAGGGAAACCAGGGTTGAGTAGAAAGCAAGTACTTGAACTTTCTTACAGTCATGGCTACCGGTCATAGGATAGAAGACAGGTTGGATGGGGTTGGAAATTTCAGTCCTTGGAAGGCTAGAATAGTGTTGATTTTACAGGATAGTGAACTATGGGATATAGTGAACAACACTACTACAAATCCCGTGACGATTCCCGCAGATGCAATGGCTAGAGCCGCATTCGACAAGAGGGATATAAAGGCCAAACGAATCCTTCTTGATGCAATAAAAGATCATGTGATTCTGCACATTTTAGGTAAAGATTATGCCCATCAGATGTGGATTGCTTTAACTAACTTATACCAAAGTTCCAATAAAAATAGGAAGATGGTATTAAGGGAGAAGTTAAAGAGCATTCGCATGAACAAGGGTAAGAATATGACCACTTACCTCACCAGGATAACACAAGTTTGTGATGAGCTTGGAGCTATTGGGGAGGTGATACAAAGTGCTGAGCTGGTGCGTACAACCTTGAATGGTGTGACGAAGCCATGGGCTGTATTTGTGGAGTTAGTGGTTGCTCGTGAGCACATGCCTTCATGCGATCGTCTTTGGGGTGATTTCATACAGGAGGAGACATGTAGAGGATATGTATAGGGCAATACATCTCACAGCCAGGATGATGAGGAGAATGTAGCATTAGCAGCAAAGGGGAAGAAGAAGTAGTTCAAGAAAGTTTCCAAGGGTGGAACTAAGCAACAGGATGGAGAGAAGAAAGACATGAGCAAAGTGAAATGCTTTGCTTGCCAGAAGTTTGGGCACTATGTTGGACAATGCCCAAACAAGAAGAAGAAGAAACAACAGACAACAACTTCAACAGAGATTGATGAGTATGCTGCTAGATTTGAGAGAGATTTTTCACTCTTTGCTGGTGCTTGTGTAGAGAGAGCATCATCTATCACCAACAGGGACATTGAGGGCCACATGGAGCATTCCATGATTGTTGGGCATTCACTGAGTGCTTCCACTACTTCCTCCACTTGGTACATTGATAGTGGAACTTCAAGTCACATGACAAGTGATCGAGACATGTTCATCGAGATTTTAGAGACAGACTTGGAGTTGGAGGTTGTATTGGGCGATGATACAGTGGTGAGAGCAGTTGGGCATGGGACAGTCCACTATGACAGGGAGTCCATGTAGCCTATGTTTCTGAGGGATGTCTTGAATGTCCCTGGGCTGAAGAAGAACCTTGTATCAGTTTCCACGATTGAGGACAGAGGCCTTGGGGTATATGTCCTAGATGGGAATGTTCACATCTTTCCCAAAGCAGAGGGTCCATCTGTTTCATATACGATTGGAGTCGAATGCGGGAAACTATACAAGCTTCTCTTCCAGCCACATCATGTATTGTCACACACTCGGAGCAACAGTGAGTTGTGTGAGTCATGGCACAGGGGGATGGCTCATCTTCATCATTCAACTTTGAGGATGCTGAGAGACATGACCACATATTTACCAGATTTCAACACATAGCAGAGTGGTGTATGCAGAGGGTGTGCTTTGGGAAAGTACACCCATACTGCTTTTCCGAGCAGTAATAGCAGATCGAAGGGAGTGCTTGAGTTGATACGTTTAGATTTATGTGGTCCCATGTCTTCTGCCTTATTGACATGTTTTTAGTATTACATTAGTTTCATTGATGACTTTTCCATGAAGACCTAGATCTATTTCCTTGGAAGCAAGAGATCAAAGGAAGTCTTGCTTCAGTTCCAAGAGTTCAAAGCTCTTGTGGAGAATAAGAGAAGAAAGAAGATCAAGGTACTTCAATCAGATAATGGGGGTGAGTATACTTCCCATGCATTCGATGAGTTTTGTAGACAGGAGGGGATCATGAGACAGTTGACAGTTCCTTACACTCCACAACAGAATGGAGTGGCTGAAAGGAAGAACCGTTTGATTATGGGTGCAGCTAGAGCCATGCTGCATGATCATAGTCTTCCTTTCTTTCTATGGGCAGATGACTGTAGTATTGTTGTTTTTGTGCAGAACAGGAGCCTGCACCGTGCCTTGGGGTGTAAAAATCCTGAGGAGATGTTCACCGGGAAGATGCCTGAGATAGGCCACTTCCGCATCTTTGGATGTCTTACATACTCACATGTCTGTTCTGAGAAGAGGACAAAGTTGGAGGCTATTGGAGAGAGGGGTATTTTTGTTGGATATGATGAGACTTCAAAGGCTTTCCGCATATACCTTCCTACACGGAGGAAAGTTGTGGTGAGGTGGGAGGTGAGATTTGAGGAGGAGCGAGCCTTCAGAAGATCTCAAGATTCTGAGATTAAGGAGCAGCAGAGTACTCCATAGGTGACAACACCACAGAGTTCAGTGAGTCAGGGTACAGGTCACAGGTTTCAGGAGTGACTGGGTCACAGGTTACAGGTCCATCAGTTTTAGGGACTTAGTCTACAGGGACTTCTGGTATAGGGACATGTTCACGGATCACAGGTTACACCTTCAGGTGATTCGGATACACTTGGTACAGGTTCAGGTTCACTAGGGAGAGGATCTCAGACCGTTGGTACTTCTTCAGGGAGACATTTGTGTGATGAGGATGTAGAGGAGGGTCTACGACAAGATGCTTCTTCCAAGAAGAGAAAGCCAAGTTGGCTTAGGGAGCTTGTGAAGGAAGCAGAGGAGTCTGTTGGACCACCTAGGAGGGAGGTCAGAGAGAGCAAGGCGCCTGAGATATTTTCCAGCTACATGGCATAGGTGACTAGCTTGTGTGAGTCTGAGTCTACTACTTATGAAGAGGTTTTCGTACACTAGGTTTGGAGAGATGCCATGATGGAAGAGTACAATTCCATCATGAAGAATGGGGTGTGGGAAGTGTTTTCGAGACCAGAGGGGAAGTCAGTTGTGACTTCCAAGTGGCTGTACAAAATCAAGCATGATGTGGATGGCAACATCGAGAAGTACAAAGCTCGATTTGTAGCACGTGGGTTCTCACAGATAGAGGGAGTTGATTATGATGAGACCTTTGCATCGGTTGCTAGATTTTCTTTGAATAGAGCAGTGATCTCCATCGTGGCAGAGATGGGTTGGAGGATCCATTAGATGGATGTGAAGACCGCTTTTCTCAACGGTCTTCTACAGGAGGAGGTATATTTGGAGTAGCCACAAGGATTTGAGATTTATGGGAGAGATTCTCATGTATGCAGGCTGAAAAATGCCTTGTATGGTCTGAAGCAAGCCCCTCGGGCTTGGTACTTGAGGATTTATTCCTATTTGCTTTTGATTGGGTTTCAAAAGAGTGAGGCAGATCCAACCTTTACTACATTGTGGTTGGTGGTGTTCTGCTCATTCTTTTGTTGTATGTTGATGACTTGTTCATTACTGGAGGGGAGCACCTGATTGATGCATGCAAGAAGGATCTTGCTTCGAAGTTTGAGATGACCAACCTTGGGTTGATGCACTACTATCTAGGCATGAAGGTATGGCAGGAGGATGGACATGTTTTCCTAGGGCAAGGAAAATATGCTGCAGATGTTTTGAGGAGATTTCAGGTGGAGGATTGCAGACCTATGTCTACATCCATGATCACCAATTGGAAGAAGCTTCATGCTTCTGAGGGAGAGTTGGTTGATCCTACTTTGTTTCGTCAACTCATTGGTTCTTTGATGTATTTGCTCAGCACCAGACTAGATATGAGTTTTGCAGTGAACACTCTCAGTCAGTTCATGGTGGAGCCCAGGAGAGTGCATTGGATAGTTGCAAAACATATTTTGAGATACCTTGCTAGGGCTGTAAATTATGGTCTGGACTACAGAAGATCAGGTGGAGTGGACTTGGTTGGCTTCAAGGATTCAGATTGGGAAGTCAGTGCTTTGGACCGAAAGAACACTTCCGGTTGGGCTCAGCTATTGTGTCGTGGTTCGATCGGAAGCAAAAGTTTGTTGCTTTGAGTTCTGCAAAGGCTGAGTACATGGTAGCCAGTTAGGCTAGTTGCGAGGCCTTCAGGCTTTGCAAGTTCATGGTTGATTTATTTGGTCAGAAGTTGAGGCCTACTATCATTCACTGTGACAATCAAAGTTGCATCAGGCTCTATGAGAATCCAGTGTTTCATGACAGGTCAAAACACATTGAGATCATATACCACTTCATCAGAGATTATGTTCAGAGAGGAGTTGTTGAGGTACATTACATTTCTATAGATGTGCAGGTAGCAGATATTCTCACGAAGTCTTTGGGAAGAGGAAAGCACATTCATTTCAGAGACAAGATGGGAATGGTGAAAAACAGCTTCCTCGGTAAGAGGGAGTGTTGATTTTTTTACCTACAGAAGTGTTTGTTCACTCATGCCTTGGGGTGGACAAGAACACTTTAAATGTGGTCCTTAGCCATTTATAAAGTGAGATTGACTTTATTGATGTAAAGTCACTTTATAAATTAAATGTGAGTAATAAAGTCTTAAGTGACTTTAATGAGATTATTAAAGTGGGTGTGTAATTAAGTCTCACATTTAATATTTAAAAAGCCATTAATTGCTTTTTAATGAGAAAAAGGTGAGATGTGATCTTGGCCCTAGGCTATGTCACATGGTTCGAGTTCGAATTTGAGTTCGACGACCTTGAAATTCGATTCGAATTCGATTTTTTTTATGAAGTTCGGGATGAGGTTCGGCATTAGGTTCGCCAATATAAAAAAATTCATATATATAATAAAATATACAATAAAACAAATGAAGAAAATATATTGAAAATTTTATCATTAATGAATATACAATAAAACAAATGATTCTTTAATGAATATTGAACTATAGATTTATTATTAACGTCAGTAAACAGAAAGGGGAGCTTATTTCTAAATCCATACTATAGTAATATATTAACTGTACAAATTTATGGATAAATAATAATAGAAATACATTTATTTAAAACCCAATTATAAAAATCTAATTTAGTATAACCCTAATCGACTGGTTAGTATAACCCCAATTATAAAAGCTTTTGTGTTCTCTGGCAGATAGAATGTTTATACTAGTCAAGCTTTCATATTCTCTTGCAAATGATATATATATATATATATATATATATATATATATATATAATCTAAAGGCATTATGAATTAAACCTATTATTAGTTGAATGAACTTTTCCAAGTTTTAATAGGAAACTTTAATATCTCCAATTGCGGTCGAAATAACAAACTCTAGTTACAGGTTAAAAAAAGAACATAGATATAACTTCAACGAATTTTTACAAGTGAGTAAATAAATTCAAAGTGGCTACAGAACTTGAATCGTCTCCATTTCTTTAAGAAAATGGGAAAAAAATTGTGAACAAAATACTTCGAATTTCCAGAATACAAATTGCAATTCCGAGTTTAATAAGAATAGTTCCACATTGCATAGTCCAGAATAGGGTTGGGGTCGTGGAATAATGAGCAGTGTGGACTCTGGAGCAGATGAAAAGGACGGGATAGTGGCACGCGTTCTTGAAATTCGTTTTTGAAATTCGCTTGAAATTCGCTTGAAGTTCGAGTTCATTGAGGTTCGATTCGATTCGATACGGTTCGCCTTGAGGTTCAGCGTTGGAATTCGCCGAACCTAAACGAATTTCGATTTTTTTTTTTAAGTTCGGCGAATTTCGAATTCCAAGGATAAAATTCGCTGAACCCTGTGACATAGGCCCTAGGATCTCATCTAATCTCATCCATTGGATTTGAGGAGGAAGTTACTCACACAAAAAAGGAGAGGGAAAAAAAATTGAGTCTATTGTTCACTTTCACAAGAGATATTTTTGAGAGAGCAGGAGCAAGGGAAGAAACTAGGGTTTGAAGATAATCATTTCTGAAATTTTTTGGAGAGAGAGAGAGGAGAAATTCTGCAAATTTCCAGAGATAGGAAGAGAATTTTTTTGGGCACATTTCCCAAGAAAAATTTGCAGCATGCATATTTCCCAAGACTGTTTCGTACGGTATCGTACATGCAAGAATTTCGAGGCAGGAAGTACATTTAATGCTGTCTGTACATGCATGTTTTTCGAGGTAGCAACATGGTTTTCGAGGCATAAAATCTGACACGAATTTCGAGGCCATACAACCATCCGTATAGCACAGAATTTGAGGCAAGTCCGTACATGTTTTTATTGGCACGCATTTCGAGATGAAATGCTGAGATAAGAATAGTTGATTTGGTTTTGTAAATTTGCCTGAAAATAAAATAATCTCTCTTTGAAGAACAGGTTTTCCCTTCGGGGGTTTTCCTGGGTCAATTTGACCAAAAATCTTAGTGTTCAAATTTCATCTGTGTGGTTGAAATTAAATTTCTGAGTTAAAATTTAGGGCTGCCTTTGAATTTTTAGAATTCTAAAGAAGAAGAAATCTCATTTGTTTTATGTTTCAGTAAAAAAATATTAAATTTTTATGTGCATGCTAACTTTGGGGTTTGGGCATCAAACAATGAAAAACTGAAATTGAAACCGGGTTGGGGTTCTGAATTTTTTTCAACATATATGATGTTTTTTTGTGCTTGGTCTGAAACATGACTTGATAAGTGCATGCCAAATGAATTAACCAGTGTTCCACGGGGACGCGTCCCGCAGGGTCGGGGACGCGTTTCCATGTTTCTTGTGTCCCGGGGACTTGGGGACTCCTGGGCGAAACTTTATCTCCCCAACCATGCCCTTGGGAATTTTTTTTAATGTTTTCCCATTATTTTCACATTTTACAATTCCTACTTGGTACTACTTAGAAAATAAACCGATATATTTAGTATTTACATTGCACAACCATTAATATACATCAAACGAATTATTATTTTTGATATATATATATTTTTTTTATAATTTTAGAGACGTCCCCACGTCCCCCTCGAATATCCCTAAATTTGGGGGTGGTCTCCATGCGTCCCGAATGTGCGTTTCCTCACTCCCACGTCCCCCCGTCCCGGAAACTTGGGGGAACATTGGAATTAACATGGTTATCAGGTCATATTTAAAGGTCCCACCTGTACAATCCTAGATAAGCCACCAAGTAAGAGACTCATAACACAAGTTGAAATGACCAAAAATAGAGTGTTTCCCTTGATGTTGAGAAGCCTAAAGCAATCATTGTCATATGCACAGAATGTCTCAAGCATTGATGAGACTTGGTTGTGGCACGTTAGGTATTGTCATTTACCCTTTACTAGTCTCAGTCTTTTGGAAACAAAGTCCATGGTCAAAGGTCTACCCTTAATTAATGAACAACATAATTCCTATGAAACTTGTATCCTAGCCAAACACAAAGTGATAGTTTTCTAGATGCATCCGTTAGGATGAAAGAACACCTTGAACTGGTGCATAAAGACCTTTGTGGTCCCATGCAAACCCAGTCCATAGGAGGGAGCCTATATTTTCTAACATTTATTGATGACTTTAGGAGGAAATTTTGGTGTACTTTGTGAAGAACAAATCATGAACTTTTGAAAAGTTTAGAGAGTACAAAGCATGGTAGAGAAATAAAGTGTAAAGTACATCAAAGTACTTAGGTAAGATGGAGGTAAAGAGTACGATTCCAAGGATTTTGCAGCATTCTGGAAGTAGCAAGGGATTGAGAGGCAGTTCACCACAAAATACACTCCAAAACAGAATGGAGTAGCTGAGAGAAAGAACATAACAATTATGAACATGGCTAGGAGTATGCTTGAGGCAAAGAAGTTGTCAAATGAGTACTGGGCAGAAGCTGTAGCATGTTCAGTCTAGATCTTGAATAGATCTCCAACCTGCAGTGTGAAAGATAAAGTTCCTCAGTAAGCATGGAGTAACATGAAGTATATTGTTTCACATTTAAGAGTTTTTGGTTGTGTGGCTTATGCCCACATTCCCGAACAATTGAGGAAGAATATTGACTACAAGAGTGAAAAGTGTATTTTCATTGGATATAGTGAACAGTCTAAAACCTATAGGTTGTACAATCCAGTCATCAAGAAATTCATTGTAAGCAGAGAAGTGAAGTTCCATGAATTTTGTTTTCAATTGTTCTATCTGTCTGATCCTCCCAAGACTTATCCATGGGTAGAACCTACAGGCTGTTAAACTCAGCCTAGACCTCCAAGATTGGAAGTGCAAATACAAGAAGAACCACCAGTACATAGTTATTCTTCTAGTAGTGATTCGGATCCTACTATAGCTACCCTAAGAAACAAAAAGACAAGAAGATTGTAGGACATTTATGAACAGGTTGATGATGACCAAGGACATATTTCCTTGATGTCTTATCAACCAGTATATTTTGAAGAATCAGTGAAGGAAGAATAGTGGGTTCAAGCAATGAATGAAGAAATAGAGGCCATTGTAAGAAACAAGACATGGGATCTTGTAGATCTTCCAGCATAAAAGATTTGCATTGGAGTTAAATGGGTATATAAGACAAAGTTCAACGAGAAAGGCATAGTGGTGAAGCACAAAGCTAGAAGGCTTTGGTCAACAACCTGGTGTGGATTATTGTGAAAGATTTGCTCCAGTAGCAAGATTGGATACAATTAGAGCAGTTTTGGTTGTTGCAGCTCAAAACAAGTGGTCAGTTTATTAGATGGATATTAAATCAGCCTTCTTGAGTGGAGTCCTAGAGGAGAAAGTCTATGTAGATCAGCCAGTAGGATTTGAAGTCAAAGGGCAAGAGCACAAGGTTTATAAGTTGAAGAAAGCATTGTATAGTTTGAATCAAGCTCCAAGAGCTTGGTATAGTCGGATTGACTCCTATTTGCTCAATCGTGGGCTCATCAGGAGCAACAATGAACCCACACTCTACACCAAAAGAGATCAACAAGGTAATATCCTAATAGTTTGTCTTTGTGTTGATGACATGATATATACTGGAAACATGGTCTTGAATGAATTCCAAACGACCATGAAAGAAGAGTTTGAGATGACTAATCTTGGTTTAATGAAGTATTTGCTTGGGATAGAAGCAGAGAAATCTCCACAAGGAATTGTCAACAGAAATATTCCTTTGATATTTTAAAGAGGTTCAGAATGGACAAGTGTAAACTAGGAAGCACACCTATTGCAACATGCACAAATTTGAGCAAATATTAGAGGAGCAGAAGTTAATTCCACAATGCATAAGAGGCTGGAAGGCGCCCTCATGTATCTTATAGCTACCCGACCATAAATTATGTATGCAGTAAGTCTCATTTCCAGATTATGGAGTCGCCCAAAGATTCTCATTGGAAGGTTGGAAAGAGGATTTTGAGGTACATTACAGGTACAACAGATTTTGGTATTTGATATTCCAGTTCTGAAGATAACTCAATTATTGGAAATACAGATAGCGATTCTGCGGGTAGCATTGATGATAGGAAGAGTACTTCTGGGTATGTATTTCATTTGGGCACAAGTTTGATCTCATGGGTTCTAAGAAACAACCCATTGTTACAATATCTTCAGCAGAAGTAGAATATGTAGCAACAACTTCAGCATCATGTCAAGCAATATGGTTGAGAAGAATTTTAAGTGTGTAGAAATTGCAGCTCTGATACCATGTAGAAATAGAGCCTTGATGCAAAGAAGAAGCACATGAGGTAGATCTTTCTACAAGATAATTCTCACAAGCATGCACAAGGAAAATAGAGAGAAGATAGAGAGACTGAATCACATGAAGAAGAGATGAATATTGGAGTGTATCATTCCATTGATTAATGATGAATAATAGTGTACATAAATAGTACATCCCTCATAGGTAAATTCGAGTTGCATAGGAGACAACTCATGCTAGCTCAGAAAGCAGACTTACTAAATATGATAAACCCTCATAGGTGGCTAAAGCACTTTCCAAATCAGTCAAGGACCTCACGAATTAACTAAAGCATGAGTGAGTTGTCATGGATGAGGGAAAAACATGCTAATCTTGGAATTTGGAGAGAAAATTATGGAGGATGGGTTGGCAACAAAAGATAGCAGTTTCTTAGTTGACTAGATTTACCTTATCCACTGAAAAACAAGATAAAATCAATATAAAGACAAAATCTGCATCAATGTGTAGTTACTAATTCTTGTAGTCAACAAAGTTGGCAGGATCTAACTAGAATCAGGGGTATATATGGCAAGTGTTGACCAAGTGGTCATTTGGATGCCAACTATCTAGGCTAGTAGGTAGGAATTTAATCAATAATGATTAAATATTTTATCCTAAGTATGAAGTAGGTTTATAATATCCCACTACCCCTCTTTAAGTCTGGCTTTATGATGATATGTCTGGAATAATCATATGCATATATGCATATAGGTGCATATAAGGCCCAACAACAAGGATATGGTCACCCTTTACAATTATTTATGTTCAAAGAACTGAGGAAAGAGGCAAAACCACATGGAGAAAATCCTCCCTCAATAAAGGACAAGGCACAAAATTTGAAACATGTCTTCAATATGTCTTTATCATCACTTGAATGAGGTGAATGAACTGCTTCTGGTGAAAGACTTTGATGAAGAAATTGTAGACTCCATGATCATCCACTAGAGTGTAGAATCGGCAAGAAAGAAGAGGAGAGACTCCTTGTATCTCATCATCTGATGAAGTAGGAGCATTATCTGAATGCTTCTTGCTGCTAACAAACTCTGATCTGCAATCACAATCTGAAAATGAAAAGAGATCTGTGCATACTCCTTCCGAAAGAGTACAAAATTTAAGACAATCAGTTACATAATCAGTTCCTTGTATAGTTGCAAAATGGTGCTGTGGATCACATATCTTTCTTCCAATCTGATGTAGCACCTTCCTAGATCTGATATGAGGCTGAAAAGAATCTGATATATCAAAAATATTGTCATATGGAACAACAAAAACCAAAGGTTTAGTGTCTCCATGAGGATATATGGCTAGAGTAGAAAAAAGATTAGCAACTGGGGAAAACTGATGAGTGTAAAAGTTTGAATGATGGATGGACTTGAGATCTGAACCATAGGTGTTTAGAACAGATCCAAACATGTGTAAGATAAGTCCAATGATGACTAAGGTCATGTATAACCAATCAGTGAAAAATAGGCAAGACTTGAAACCATTTGATATAATAATAAGTAACACTGCATAAGAAACCAATGAGGAATCAACTAGTGAACTTGGGTTTTGTATAGTCTTAGGAGTATTCAAAGGTATGGCAGATGGTATGGATGATGTCATAACATGCATATCAACTTGCAAATATGCTTCTAAATCAGAATATAACCATTTGAATGAAGTGAGGTAGAGCTGCTTAAAGACAAGTCAGGATCTAGTGAAAAATCACAATCATTGGGAGATGAATCTAGGAGACTGATAGGTGGATTACCAAAGAAAGAAACTCAGATTTTTTATTCTAATATATCATAAGGTAAATCTATATCAAAGATGTGAGGAAATGATTTAACTTTGGCATTTAAGCCATAGTTTATATCACCTTTGAATTGCGCACTATGACAATGTTTTGAGGAATCAACGTGCTTCTCTAGCTCATCCAGAACTTCAATGTTGTGCTTCTCAAGAATCTGAGACATGATGTCCATCTTTTTCTTGAAACATTTCTCCTCAGGATGAAATCCCTTGCTCCAATAAGAACACTTGGATGTACTTCCTTTCATCTTGACTTTCTTCATTGAACCTTCATCAGTAGGCTTCGAACTTTCATCTTCAATATCTGACTTTGGCTTCTTCTCTTTCACAATTTGCTTCTCTTTGGATTTGGTATTCTTGCTTCCTTGAACTATGAGAGCATGATCCTTTCCCTTGGAGGATCTAAGAGCACCCATCTGGATCAATTTATCTTTCTCCTTTGTCAGTGAATCAAAGAATGTACTCTAAGAAGACATTTTCCAATTAGAAATAACAAGCCCAGTAGCATGAAAAGTAGATACAAAAACTGAGTATTCAAGACTCAATTTTGATAGAATGGAAAGGATCAATTGATCTTCTTTCTTCTCAATCCCACATTGCTTGAGCAATAGAACAAGTGACTTGAATTTGGTAAAGAATCCTTCAATGGAATCGAAACTGCTTCAACTCAATGAGAATAACTCGTTCTCTAACTGATGCGCTCTTAACTCATCTTGAACTCCAAAGAGGGACTCAAGTTTGGGGTGGTCAAACCATCTAGATGAAAGAGTAGATCAGGAGAAATAGACAGGCAAAGCAATCCATAGGCTTTATCCAGCCTATTATGACACTTAGCTTTCTCAATAGTAGAATTTGGTCCATTTTCTAAAGCCATAGAAACTCTATAGAGTCCCTTACTACACAACAGAATGCCAATTTTGGCTTTCCATTCATGATAGTTGAAGGGAGTTTTAGAATCATAGCTGAAGAAGAATACATACTGAGATGTTGATGTGCTCAAGGAGATACTCTCTGCAACCTGCACAAATAAAACTAGGAGAAAAATCTTGTAAGCTTAATACAAGCTCTTCTTCAGAGAGGAATAGGAGATTGGATGCGCTTTGATAGAGAGAACAGATAGCTCCTCAACTCTATTGAGCTTGAACAACCTTGCGCTTTGATACCATCTAGAAATTGCAGCTTTGATACCATGTAGAAATAAAGCCTTGATGCAAAGAAGAAGCACAAGAGGTAGAATTTGCTATAGGATAATTCTCACAAGCATGCACAAGGAAAATGGAGAGGAGATAGAGAGACTGAATCACATGAAGAAGAGATGAATATTGGAGTGTATCCTTCCATTGATTAATGATGAATACTAATGTACATAAATAGTACATCCCTCATAGGTAAATTCGAGTTGCATAGGAGGCAACTCATGCTAGCTCAGAAAGCAAACTTACTAAATATGATAAACCCTCATAGGTGGCTAAAGCACTTTCCTAATCAGTCAAGGACCTCACGAATTAGCTAAACCATGAGTGAGTTGTCATGGATGATGGAAAAACATGCTAATCCGGGAATCTGGAGAGAAAATCATGGAGGATGGATTAGCAACAAAAGATAATAGTTTCCTAGTTGACTAGCTTTACCTTATCCATTGAAAAGAAGGGTGAAAGAAATATAAAGACAAAATCTGCAAGAAGGTGCAGTTACTAATTCTGGCAATCAATAAAGTTGGCAGGATCTAACCAGAATCAGGATAAAAGCGTTCTTGGGGTATATATGGCAAGTATTGACCAAGTGGTGCAAGTGGATGCCAACTATCTAGGCTAGTAGGTAGGAATTTAATCAATAATGATTAAATATTTTATCCTAAGTATGAAGTGGGTTTATAATATCCCAACAAAGTGATCTTGCACATGAAGAAAATGAGCCAACTCCTATATTCTGTGACAACAACTCAACCATTGCCTTTTCCAAGAATCATGTGTTTCACCGTAAAAGTAAACACATTGACACTCGCTATCACTTCATACGTGAGCTTGCGAATAATGTACACATCAATTTTTCAATTTTGTGGATCTAAGGACCAGCTAGTAGACATCTTCATCGAGCCATTAGCAAGAAACAATTTTGAATTTCAGAGACAACACTTAGGCATTCTTTGTGCTGATGTTTGTAATTAAGGGGGAGTGTTGAATAATGTAATAACTTTCATTAGCCATTGTTTGGCATTGTCAAGAGTAGTTAATTGCTCGTGCTTTTATTAGTTAGAGTTAGTGGTGAAGACCTGTCAACAGAGAAGACATGGTCAAAATCTTGTCTTTGTATTTGCCTATATTTAGAAGCTAATATTGAGAAGAGCGAGACGCTCTATAGGGTTTTCTGTTTTATGATTTGCCTCTGCTTTGAATTTTCTCAAAGAATGCATGCCCAAAACTTTGTTTTGTCTATACTCTAAGCAAATTACTGGAACATAAATCACTATGTGGCTGTAATCCTGCCTTTAATTTATAGCCTACCAATTTTGAGGTCACAACTATCATGATGGACCATCTTGGGTCACTTGGTACCCTCCTCTTCCTACCAAATAATCAAGCTCCTTTTGTAGCTATACTATAGATTTAGTGGAAAAATTGGGTACAAAGGCAAAGTTTGTTGACCAGCAGTGCCCTCATCAATAAGATAGTATTCCATATAAATAATTATACTAAATTTCAAATCTCGGTCTTTGCTTCTTTTCATATGTTCATGTTTCATATGTTTCTTTTAATCTTGTTATGCTCTAATTAAGAATTATTAGGTTCCGATGCATGGGTGTGATGCTAACCTAGATTTATGTTAGGATCCAATTCCTCTATTTCTTGCTTCCACTCAAATGTGGAGGAACCTGCTATGGTGAGGTGTTGGTGCTTGTCTAGGAAGTCATCTTTTTCCATAGCTTCTTTGATTGTCTGGTATGATGTTGTAATAGTTCTATTAAGAATCGAGATATACTCATTTCCTTGTTGTTGGCATTGCTTGAACATCTTATAGGTTTTAGTTGCAAATATTGATGAATTTGATCCATTCCTTGCCCTTGGGTTCTTAACTTTGGTCTTACTTGTTTGCCTTGTCTTGCTATTTTCTCGTATTTCCCTTTGAGGTTCAATGTTTGGTGAGGCTTAATTGATTGGATAGGTTGTTTTCGTAATTGCTTCGCATTAGTTTTGCCTATCCCACCAGTGACCTTTAGTCCGATATCCCCTAGGGCATGTTCTTCTGAACCACCTTTTGGGTTTGTTGAACTAGTTGTCTTATCTAATTTGGCCTGGCATGTCTTTGGGACGGAGGGTTCAGTTCTTTCCTTTGTCAATTCCCTGAGCTGCTTGCTCAACCTGTCGTGGACTTAGCAAGGGTCAATTCTTGCATGAATGCCCTTTATTGTGAAAGGCTGTACACTTTAACAAGGTTCATCAATATTTGATCTCTATTCTTTGGGAGCATTGCCCTACTTTTAGTACAACATGGTATTTTAGACTAACTTCCCCTAAAATTTCATTTCCTCACAAATTGGAACAATCCCTTTGTTTGATTGTTCACTATTACAAGGATCCAATAAGAACTATCCCAAAGACCAAACTGAATTATGTTAACATTTCTTGGACTTGAGATTTATCTAAGAGATTGGATCTATATGCAATTGGTACTTTCAATATGTCCAACGAGTCGAGAGCATAGGGTGTCTATCTTCTCATAAGCAATCCACTTTTTCTCAAAAACTATTGCCCTAACATTAGGATGTTTTCTAGATCATTTATGTCTTCCAAATGAATGGTATAGGAACCTTTCCCTTTTAAAAGTGAATGCCATGATGAACTACACCTTTGCCATGAATACGTCGGTTTGCTCTCTTTTGGTCAAGGAATCCATATCCATGTGTAAGAGGTTTCGAGTTCTAGAACCCAAGTGGGCAACACAAGTCTATTGATTTTTGTTTGTTTGTTTGTAAAATCTCTTATATATACAGAAAATTATTTAGATCAGCAGCATATAAAAAGAAAATGCAAGGGTATATACAATGGTGATTATATTCTCCTCCCTAAAGCAACTAAAACAACTATGAAATCAGAATAATCAGCAGAATCTAACAGTTTGGCATCCTTAATCAATATTGACCTTTTTTTCTATCAGCTGCATACGTACCTCTCTCTAATTGACAAAAAGCTGTCATAGAACTGACCTCATTATCAAACACATATTTGCAGCAGAGTTTCCATAGAATAAATAATGTTGAAATTCTTAAACAATGGCATACACCAGACGAAAAATCCTCGAGCACAGATATGGAACCCTGAATACCTGAACATTGCAGCTCTGCTATCTAGATGCACTTGAAGATTACCTGCCAGCTGCAACTGAATATGATCCCAACAATCACAAAAGAGCATTCCCGAAAACGGTGCTTCACAGTTTCTGCCTTAAGACATGTGAGACAAAGACCATCTGAAAGGTTACTTTTGGCCAATTGAGCCTTGGAGGGGAGACCGTGATAGAATACCAACCAATGTTATCAGAACCCAACCGGTTTTGATAAAACCCACCGGTTGGATTGGTTTACAAGCTTCACCAAGTCAAATCACGCACTCAAACTGTTTTTGGTCGGTTCCATACAAAATTGGTTAGTTTCAAGGTTGAACCGACTGGTTCCATACAAAGTCGCCTGGTTTTCTCCATGTTGTCGCCTAAAACACACTTGGACACGGGTAAAGTCTCCCAACCGCTGGGTGTGTTCCTAAGGGCAACTTATGAGTTGAGAACCCACTGTCACCTCGGTTTTTAACTCCTTCGTTTAGACCACAACTCCTAAAGGCCAAGGGGGGTAGTCCCTACTTACTAAGTTCATTTTTGAAGAATGTTTTTTGGGAGTTGTAAATTACAAAAATGACAATCAGCGTGCAGTGATGCAAATATTTCAATGTCAAGCAAACCTTTTAACAATCAACCAGTAATGTATGAAATAGAGAAACAATCAAATAATCAAAATAATTAGTGTCGTCTCTACTCAAGCTATGGAGTCACAATAATCAACTTCAAATAATTTTCTTAAAGCATCAACTCATTTACTTTAACAAATATTCAAGAACATGATGAATTCCAATAAATGAGTAAGTTAAAATAAAGTGATTGCAAAGTAGAGAAATGTAATGATTGTAACAATGTTATGCAAGTGGTCCTGTAAGTTTTAGTAAATTTTATGTCTCTCTTTGACTTAGGGAATTAAGGTGTTTGTTGCAAAGAAATGAACTATTTTAGATGTCTACCCCTAGAGACTATCTCCTTCGATTAGAGAGAGAATGTCAGGTGCTCAACATGGGAACACAAGGTTCCCACCTAGCTCCATGGGTCAAACTCGAAACTTGCTGGGTGCTCAATTGGAGGACACAAAGTGCCACGAAGTCCCCTACGGCCTCTACCCCACTAGCTCCACAAGTCAAGCCTCTTTTTCTCCTTTCTAATGAAGATACTTATCTAGGTGCCTATTAAACTAGCCAACACAAATCCTTGCCCTTTCTTGTCACCCTAGATCGGTCGAACCGGCGGGGTGAGAGGATACGGGGCGAAAACGGAGCTTGTGGTAAATTTTATCCTTAAAGAAAAAATAAGCAAAATAAGGCAAGCGTGATATCACAACGAAGGCAGAGCCTACTCGATTGTGAGGTGCAAGAAAAAGGAAATAAGCAAATACTTTAAATAAAAATGCTAGCCAACGCGATTTCACATGGATGGGCAAAGCCACTTCGCTTGTGAGGTGCAGGCAAAAAAATAAATAAGCAGATACTTGGAATAAAATGCTAGCCAACTCGATATTGCAAGGATGGCAAAGCCAAATCACTTACAAAGTGCGGGCAAAAAATAAAGAAGAAAATAAAAACAAAATGAAACTCTAATATAATCTAAAACCCACGCCAATCAACAATTACTTATGCAAAGGTGGGTAAGCCCAACTTCTATTGCTAGCAATGGATGGCAAATAAATGAGACTTGATTTAACTGAAAATGCAAAGCAAGAAATCAAGTCCAAGAGGCTCTCTTGGACTTGTTACAAACGCTGAAATTTCAGCGCAAAGAAAGAGGTAAAAGGAGTGAGAAAAACTGTGTTTTTACCCTTTCTTGAGATGCCCTTGAAGCTCTTCCTTTGGGGTGGCCTTAAAACTCTTCTATGGTTGAAATTTGACAGAGTTCTTCCTTGTTTTGTCAATAACCTGCTAAAAATCAGCAAACGGAAAATGATAAAATGTGCCCAAAATCACTTTGGGGAAGTTAGTATGTTAGTGCAATATATATACAAAATTTATACAAAGTTGCCAAATGAATAATTTTGAAAGAACTCGAGTATATAAGAGTTAAAATAAAATTTAAAACACTCAACAAACTAAAATTAAAATGCAGAAATTTGTATTGTAAAGAAAGAGAAAATTGGTCCTTCGTTCTTCAAGAAGTGAAGCAATGGGGCATCCAACCGAGGAATCCCACTCTTCAATCCAAATAACCTGCAACGTATAAGATTTTCACTACACAACTACTAGAAGGTGAGAATCAAATAATCAACAAAGAAATCATAAACTTCAAACTATAAAATATATGAACTTATTTACTACAAGAATGAAAACTCACAAAATTTATGGAATACAAATACCATAAATCTTACCAAAACAAATTAGTATGCTTCCTTGGCCAACCAAACTTGTGTAGCTCCTTAAGCATGGAGGCAAATCATCAATGGGAACAATGCACACAAGATTCCTCCAAAGATTTTGATTACCAAAGCCAAATGGCTGAAAATTACAATGGTCCAAGCAAGAGCAAGGGCAAGAGAGCAAGAATGAGAGCATGAGCAAGAGAGTGGGCGTGAGTGTGTTTTTGTAACCTAAATGAGGAGGGGAAGCCTCCTTAAATAGGAAAAATGAAAGAGAGAGACTCTTTGCATGCTAGACAAGTGTCACAAGGGAGAGAGAGGGGCCAAGAGAGGGGGGGCGAATTTGCTCAAGGAGGGCAAAACCAAGGTTTGAGATCTCAAATATGGAGAGAGAAATCCCCAATTTAATGCTTCCAATTTTATTGTTATGTCAAATGGGGAGGAAACCACCATAGTGGGGCCCTTTCCATTGACTTTAGCTCACCCAACCAATCAAAGAGAGAAGGGGGCACCCCCCTAGATTCGACAATTCAAAACGTGTTACATGCTTGCTTGGGGGGCCACCTTTGGGTCTTAAATTTGTCTTAGGAGCATAATATAAACATTAGAACATTTACTTGGCCACCCCAAGTGACTATAGTCACTTTTTCAGAATTTGGCTCTCTAATTAAATGCCCAATTTCCTGATTTCCATGACTGACCTGGGAAAAATTGATCAAAACCATAGTAATACTTGTTTGAATGACTTCAAACTTGGCCCAAGGGTGTAGGGGGTCTCATGCGAGTACCATACCTCTATACAACATTAAAAAGGACCAAGTAACATTCTTTTACTTTACAACAAATTGTCTTGAGTGACAATTTTTAATGACCAAAAATTAAAAAACCTATGCAAAACTTAATGAAATTCCGCAAGACTATGGATAATGTCTAGCATGGTAATATAGAACATTCCTAGGCCCCAATCACCCCGTGGACTCGATCACTAGAACACCTTTCACCACTTTGGAGGTAATTTTGAGTGAAAAGCTCAAATAATTAAAATCTCTAAAAATAAATTTTAATTATCCAAGTGAAAAAACACTCGATGAAAGGACTTCTCTAATGACTAAGTCTTAGGCAATTAAGTTACAAAAAACTAGAACTTCATGTTGACATATCCTTACAAAATCTCCCGCAGGGGTGCGGAAATTTCATAGAGAGAAGAAGAGAAGAAGAGCTGCCTCGCTTGATATAATCATTAAGTACTTCATTCTTATCTTCAAGGCACATCCAACATGTGCATGGTATATCGTTGTCCACCTAGTTGGTTTTGGTGGTCAACACTCCAAACCGAACGGTTCAGTACAAAACTGACCGGTTCTATACAAAAACGCCAAGAACACCCAAAACCAACTAATTTAAAAAATTTTCAATAAAATAAAAAATAGGGTCCATGTGTGAGTTGTTTAATTAACCCACGACCCTTCTAATGTTATAAAATGAGGCTCCCACCCTCCATATCAATCACATTTAGTTCTGGATGGACTTGGTCCCTCTTCCACAACAAGAGGATGTGAACATTGATGTTGCAGTTAGACAAGTGCCTTCAGGCCTAGGGTAGTCAAGCCATGCTCATGTTGAGGATGTAGATGATGACTTTGGATCTGAGCATGAGGACTAGTCTTCTTAATTATTGTACAGATTTGAATATATATAGTTGCTGCCCTTCTAACAGGTCTAGTTCATTCTTCCTTTTGATTCAATCTCCGAGGCCGTCTAGTTCTCATGCACTAGTTAACGATCCAGTGTTCTTCGCTTTCACTTTCCTCGTTGGTCACAAGGAGGGGAATTCCAGCGTGGAAGTAACAAGTTTGGCATGCACTATGGTAATTACCATATACTCGCTTTGAAAACAACCTTCGTTATGATTCAATTTTAAGGCATCAAACCATGGTTCTTATAGGCTAGTCATGACTGTTACGAAAACTTTCATCTTTTAGGGGTACGATCACATCTATGAATTTGCCCAATCATTGGGATTTTATTTAGAATATTGACATTTAGTTTTATAGTCATTAACTTGGATAAGACAGTTTAGAGAGTTATATTATAAGATGTAATTAAAATAAATCACGTCTACACAGATAAATTTATAATTTATTAAAAAGGAGTTGTGAAAACTAAATATTTAGTGTTTTCATGATAAAGTAATCCGTATTAATTGATATTTCTTGCGTAGAACATAATTCAGTTCATGCATGACAACCTTCGTTTTCTTTCTTTTTATAGTAATTTAATTATTTACTTCACATACAATGATTTTGAAGTAATATAATTTCAATCAACTTGAACATGGACTAATTGTCAAATGATGCTTTAAATTCTCATACTTGCCAATGATTTAAAATCTCAAATGTATTGTTTCTGTATAAGCATTTATCATCTTTGGCTCAGTCATATGTTGATGGAAAAGCAAACAAATTTCTTGTTGGTTGATTCAGGGTGTGATTCGTTTAAATTCTCATACCTGCCAATGATTTAAAATCTCAAATTTATTGTTTCTGTATAAGCATTTATCATCTTTGGCTCAGTCATATGTTGATGGAAAAGCAAACAAATTTCTTGTTGGTTGATTCAGGGTGTGATTCGTCGTCGCTTACTGAATTCTAACAGCAGGGCTCTAATTGTAAATCCCATTCGAGAAAAAGACTTATTAGAACAATTTTTAGAAGAACTGACTAGATTAGGCTTGACAACCAATGTAGAGCATGTAGATCAACAAGAATGGACAGATTGTAAGCTTGCAACATATGGAGAAGATGGTGATGATGATCTTGATGAATATTGTACAATGTATAATATGGAGCACTATGAAGGAGGAATAGTGGCTTTATACATAACACTCAAGAATTAGATTTAGGTACATGTTTCTCAATATGTATGCAGGTTTAGTGATGAATTGAGAATTGGTGACTTCAGTTCCTAAATAAATGTTATTGGTTTTAAAAGATCCAATAAATTGTAAACTTGCAACATATGGAGAAGATGGTGATGATGATATTGATGAATATTTTACAATATATAATATGGAGCACTATGAAGGAAAAATAGTGACTTTATACATAACACTCAAGAATGAAAGTTAGGTACATCTTTCTAATTGTGTGTGCAGGTTTGGACAATTGAGAATTGGTAATTTAAATAAATGTTATTGGTTTTAAGATAAATGTTGAGTTGTCAAAGATCTAACAACCTAGATTTAGGAAGCACTATTGTTTTAAATGGGGAGAGCTTAAAAGTCCACGTCACAATGATATAATTGGATTTGGATTTGTTTAATGTTATTTTTTTATATGTTCATATTAAAAATTCATTATTAAAAAAACATTGAAATATAGAAATAGCTCAAATCATAATGATGTATTTGGATTTGTTTGATTTTATTTTTTTACAGTGATATAAAAATAAATTTAATAAATATAAAAAAAGCATTGAAGTTATTGAAAACTTATATTGTCATTATAGCTACCATGGCAATGGCTAAAACGCAGATATATTTTTCGTCATTAGCTTCACTTGTAATTTTCATTTTCATTCTTTTAATAATTTATTATGTTTCTTCATTATTATGAAAATTAAAATTCTTTGAATTTAATCAATGATTACAATGTTAGCCTAAGAATATTTCCATTAAAATTCTATGAATTTAATCAATAATTACAATGAGCCTAAGAATATTTCCATTAAAATTTGCAAAGCATTAAAAAAAATGTCATGACATGCCTAAGTTGGTTTAGAGTTGTTTCCAAGCATTGACCAAGTCATTATAAGTTTCTTGATAATATTTTTTTCTAAGGATTTGGTTTTCTCTTTGGATTTTTTGTTCCAATTCATTCCTGATTCCTTGTGCGTGCATTCATTTTTTTAGCCCTGGTATTTTTCTATATCTTTTCCATTTAAATAAATTTTCTTTTACTTTGATTTTGCTACATTCTTTTACCTTTTAGATTTAAAATTGATTATTTATTCAAAAAATGTTTTCATATTATTTTTTTATCTATGATTTTATTTTCTCTTAAGAAGATAAGGGATGATAAAATCTCATATAAAGGCATTGTTCATCCCACTTAGGATGTTCAACATAGACAATTGAGTACATAACATATTTGATAGTTTTTTTTGTCAAAATAAGCTATTTTAATGACTAACAGAGGCTCACAAACTTATATCTTATTATTATTTATTTGCATGTTTCATTAAATTTCAGCATGGTATCTAATTTTCAACATGAAGACTAAGAAGATAGCTCTTAGCTCTGAGACCATACACATCACTACTATTAGCTCTGAGACCATACACAGCACTACTCTGATGCTTTTAATTTTTTTTAGATTGTTTTTAAATTCTTCTTGGAAAATTAATCAAATGACAAATGTCCATGCCAACTTTATTCACTCAACATCATTTGTATCTAATAGTCATATTTTTGTTGTCTAGGAATTGAATCAACATGGAGTTTAAAATAATTAATTCTATTTGTTTGGAGGTCCTATCCAAACCTATATACGATTATAGATTATTAATGGGTTAAAACACTTTAATGTGTCTCACATTTCAATAAAGAAGATAGGGTGTTTAAGAACACTGATATACACAAATCGTGTCAGTGAAATATGTCAATCATGCTCTTGAGCCATTGTACCGTAGTTTGGGTTTAGGTTTAACATAAAGATTTCTACACAAACACAATAAATTAAATAACAAATATATGTCATAACATATTTTTGGTTGAAAAACATGTCAATCATGCTCTTGAAGCATTGCATTGTGGTTTGGGTTTAGGTTTACTATAGAGATTTCTAGGCAAATACAATAAATTAAATGACAAAGATTTGCCATAACATATTTTTGATTGAAAGCCTTTTCCTTTCGACACAAACACAAAATTAAACGGCTCAAATAAATTTAAGTGAAAATAAAAAAAAGTTATTATTTGAACCATTTCAATTGTCTTGTTATTATATGGTTAAATTAAAGCTTTATTAAGGGCATAACATGTTAATGGTATTTTTGGGTTGGTTGGTTATAGTTTTATTTTAATACATTTTTTGCATTTTAAAACTCAATTAACTTAATTTGGAGGTTAACATTAAAAGTTTAACAAATTATATTATGTTTATTTATTTTCAATTTTTTAATTCTAATCATGGCCCAATTTTTAGTATTGCAATAACTATATCCTTGAAAATAGGTTATGAATATCCACATTTTATGTATAATTGTAAAATATAAATATTAAAAAAATAAAAATGTAATAACAATTGAAAATGTTCAAGGTTCTAGTATAAAAATAACTAGCAATTGCACTTGATGGTGCCCTAAAAGAACGCCGCAATAAAGAGTCAAGGCGAAAGTGATGTACTTAAAAGAGAATTTGACAAGTGGAAATCATGAAGTTCAAGTGGAAATGCACGAAATGGTAAATGTGGAAAAGTACAATATAGAACCACCTTTGACTCCAACCATCGTGTGCCCACTGTTCACGACAGAGAAACCACCACCATTAAGCATTGCTCATTGATATAAAACCCTCTACCTCTCTTTCACGACTAAGAGGTGCTCCAATATGGGCATAAAAACATAGAGCGAGCTCTTGCAACCACTACTATGAAATGCACGTGTATCTTTAAGACATTATTTAGTTGAGAGGGAGGACTACATGGAATCGTTTCTAGGGCAAAATAATGAGTGTGCTTTAAAAGCTCCATGAAATTGAAATTTTTTTTTCTAAAAAAACAATCAAAACAATATATAGTTTTTGTTGATGAAATTGTCATTGATGCCAACATGGATTTGCAGTGGCCCCATAGGTTGTCATTGATTCCATCAAGTCCCACTTACAGTGCCTTGGACCCCGTACAAAGTGGGGTTGTGCCTTAAAGCACCTAATACCTAGTTGACAAGGTCCCTGTACCCACAAGGTTGGATCTTGAAGCCACCACCTTGTTGAAGATGTTGAAGACCCTGGAGATGGTGTTGAAGCCTTAGTGGATGATGGAGAAGCCCTAGATGGGTTGGAGAAGCATTAATGACCCATTCTGTGGTCATTCATGCTTTGATGGTGTCATGATACCCCAGGAGAAGGCCTAACAACCCCACAAGTGATGTCATGATGGATCTTGGCCCTTGGAGGTCTCCTGGTGTGGTTAAGAAGCCCATGAAGCCTATTGCTCGATGAAGAAGCCTTGAAGAAGTCTTTGGACCCACACTTAGTGGTTTGATGGTCCTTGCACTCTTAAAGGTGATGATGTGGTCATTAATGACTTGATGAAGACTTGAAACCCTTGATGAAGATCGTGATGCCCATTATGGATAAGAAGGTTTGACACCCACATAAATAGTGGCATGATGACCCTTGGGCCCTATATGATCATTGATGGTGCATTTGGAAATGATATGGGTCTTGGAATCCATACATATGGTGGTTTGTAAGCCCATTATTATTGGAGCATTTGATATGATGGAATCTTTGGTCATGATGCCCTCATCACTTGGCGATGGAATCCTATGTGATGGGATTGAATTCCATGGAAAGTATCTTGTTTAAATATTATATGATATCTTTGAAAAATTCTTTGAAACCCTTGCATGTGGTGCCTTGGTTCTTGAACCCATGCACTTGGTCGCTTGTTGATGGTGATGAAAGGTCCTTTTTGTGGTTATATGGCTATTGGGATGTAGATGGAGGTAGATCCCATGGAATTCCCTTGATATGTTGAAGAAGACTTTGAATAAGACTTTGAAACTCTTGTAGTTGGTGGTATCGTCTTTGGCACCCTCATGTGTGGGGTCTTTGACGTCTTGAACATATTGAAGAATTTAAGGTTATTAAACCAAGAATTTGCAAATAAACCCATCATAGAGAGATAGTCCTCGTCAAGCTATTTTCGCAGATATGTGGAGCATCTTCTAACTCCTTGCGGTTGAAGAGAGATGAATTTTTGAAGTTGGTGCACCCCACCTTTTTGGGTCAGCTGACCAAACAAATGAGAATTTAATTACTTCTAATTTTGAATTGCATGTCGACCTAGTTTGAGGCACTAACTTTTCTCCACAACTTATATAAATAGAATAACAAACATTTCTACCATATGGTCGACAATACTATGAGCACTGACTATGATTGGTTGCCTATGACCACCAAGCAATGACCTCCTAATCACTAACCTCTTGGCAATGAAAACTGGCATCCATTAATTGACAAATTACTGGTTAGAAGCCAATAGGCTCTGGGTCTTAGTAAAGATAAAGATGCGCATATTGGGTTCGAGAAGTGAATCTTTCCCCACCTTGGCGATCGTTCAATAATATTCTTACTTTGAGAGCTTAATGAGTCTGATGCTCTCTCTAACTCGATCCTTCAAAATGGGGTTAAAAGGGCCCATGCCTAGAATCCCTTCTGGTGTAAATAATTAAATGTAAAAAAAGGTTAACCAAGTTTAAGAATTGCTTCATCATCAATTCTCTCAGTATTTTCACAACTCTTGGAGAAAAGTGCAAAACTTTGTGGAGGATAAATTTCTGGACATCTTCACTAAAATTGGCATAACTTTCTCACACGGAATCATAATTACAAAATTCTTGGCTCGTTGGAAAGCTTGTTACGAGGGCTATGTGGTGACATGATCTAGAGCTTATTTTGGTTTTTCTATTGTTTCTTCATATTGTGATCTTCGAATAGTTATGGTTCATGATTTTGGGTTTCTCTTGTGATGACACATGTCTTTCATGGATAGAGTTCATATTTGATCTTAGTATTTGAGCCTTTATATTGGTATATATATTTGGAGTGATTATGGAGGTTACGATGATGATGTTGCATATATTTATGCTATGATATTATACACTTTATGATGATAATGCATGTGATAATGATGTACACTAAGATGTTGATGCACTCCTATACAATATGATATACATGCATACCATAGTGTGATGATGCTCTCCTATGTACTATGATGATGATGATGATGCATAATTGATGATGATGATGCATAAACGGTGCACACTGAGATGATGTCGATGTATATTTGATGATGAGGATGCATACCCTATGATGATGATGCATACCTATGATGATGCATGCCTTATGTTTAGTAATTGTTCAGTAATTGTGTATGATGAGGTGTACAATAATGTGTACATGAGCAGATTGACCAGCTTGACCAATACTATTAATGAGGAGAAAAGAATGACCAACAATGATGGACAAGTTGATGTGCAGAGATACTTGAGCAACAATGATGAGCAATTGTGATGAGCAACAGTGATGAACGTATTGACCATAGATTGATGAGCAGATTGACCAGCGATTGATGAGCAGTGTTGACTAGTGGAGTGATGAGCAAAGATTGAGCAGAGGTTGGTTATGCAGCAGAGCCATATGATTTCTTGCTAGAAGAATCTTGCACTTGAGGATTGGACTTCTCAAACCCTTGTTAGAGCATTAGTCTACCTTAGTACCATGGTCTTACACCTAGGAGGCATTTTCATTTGTCTTGTACTTATGTTATATGATCCTACTTTGGTCATACTAATCAATATTGGTCCATTAGGTGATTTCTGACTCATTAACTCATAGTTGAGGCTCTCCACTTTGATCATCCTGACAGTTGAGGCGCTCTAGTTTGATCATTCCTGTCAACCCAAACACTTTCATTGATTACAGACCACTCATTATCCCTTAATTCAGGGAATATGTTTGACTAGGGGCACTAGTGTGTGAATATGGATGTTTTGTGGTCTTCTTGGGCATTTATCGGCTCCTAGATACTCTCCCAATCACACATGTGTTCACCCATGCCTAAGCCTTCATTTATGATCCAACATGCCTCCATACATGTTCATACTTGCATTTGTGACTGTTTGGTAAGGTTTGGGAGTCTATTGGTCAACCTAGGGGGGTTAAGGCGTCAAATCCTATCCTAACACTTGTATGTATCTAGATGGCCTCCAAGGGCTAATGAATTGTCCCCACTGTATTATAAGTATGTACCATACAGATCTACAAGTTGTACATTAATATAAATATTAGTTATTGGCACCATCTATGTGTGTTATTTTGTTCTCTTTAGTTGTTCTCTTGCATATTTTGTGAATAACTTAGATTGTGAATATTGTTTTAGCTCCTAGATCTCACTGTGAAGCAATTCTCACATGGTATCAGATCTTTGTGGAGCCACAAATCAAAACTAAGAGTGTTTGAGTTGCTTCTTAGGGCATTTTCTAGAAAGTTTGAGTGTTTGCATTGCAGGTACAACAATGTTTCTGTCACATAGTGCGCAAGCATAATGGAGCAGACTCGTGTATTGTCAACCCCATTCAACTATTTTGAATGGAAGGCCGAAATGGTGAGCAAGCTGAGGTCAAAAGGTTTGTATAGAGTCACCATGGGGACTAAGACTGAGCCCAACTTTGCTGTGGAGAAAGCAAAGTACTTCAACAAACTTGATGATGCATTTGGTATGCTTTGTCTCAGCACTTCGAGAGATCTTCTCTTCCATGTAGACAGTCTTCGCACACCCAATGAAGTTTGGCTCAAGCTTGAGTCACTATTTGGGAAGTCTGATGAGATGAGAGGCCATCAACTCGAAAATGAGCTAAACTCACTGATTGCAGCTCATTATGAGACAGTCCAAGACTTTTTCCCCAAGTTCAAAGCACTGGTGCTTCAGCTAAAACAATGTGTCATAGAGAAGAAATATGACCAGCTTATCTTGTCTATTTTTTCTAACCTAGGTCTTGAGTATTCTATGTTTGTTTTGACATTCCACTCAAGCAAGCTCACAACTAGAAATTTTAGGATGCTTGCGCTAACAGACTTCATGGAGTCATTGACTCAAGAGCAAGACAAGTTATTGCAAATGGGTACCATCAAATCCACCAAGGATCAAGCCCTTGCTGCTGGTGTGTTAAATCAAGTCAAAGGAAAGAAGATAGTTAAGGATTTGAAGCAACAAAGAGAGAAGGAGAAGAATCATTCAGATACATAATGCTCCAATTCAATTGATGAGGATTAAAAATCCAGTAGGATGAAGAACAAGAAAGAGAGACCCACATATGGTTATTGCAAAGGTTCACATCATGAAAGATCTTGCTTTAGAATGAAGATGGACACCATGACCAAGCTTCTTGAGGAGAACAATATTGGTGTTCCATATTTTGCAAGAAGATGCGAGCACAGGCAAGAAGATGGCAAGCATGCACATTCTTTGTGTGCATGGGAGAAAACCATTTCTCACATATTTGTTTAAGATGTCTTTGTTTCTGATTTACATTATGATATATTAGAATCTAAAATCTCCATTCCTTCCTTGGAAGAAACCCCAAGCAGTTCCCAAAGTTTCCTCCAGAAACTAGTTATTTTCTACTAGTTCCCGATGTGTCTACTGAAAGGAAAACTGGAAACAAACTACACATGACCGGCCACTCTAATTCTATAGGCAAAGACTACATTAACAACATAATGTGAATTATATTAACTACGACAGATACATGTTACAGAGAACATAAAAACAAATATAAACAAATTAAAAATAAAATTACTTATCTGTGATGAAGAGATAACAAAAACTCATACAAAAATAGAGACCATGAATTGTCGAGGGGCCATATCAGCAATCATGGGTAATGCCTGGCGAATGCTTTCACACACAGTCATAAACAGCAAGGCGTAGAGCTTCTATTAAAAATAAGGAACATAGTTACAATCTTCTTCTCTTAAAACATACTAACTATCTACCTAATGGATTGATCAATCTGTTATCTCTCTGCATGGAGGTGTTTATGCACACACTGTTTTCAAGAGATTGAGCAAGTCGACCCTTTAGTGGTCGACTGCTCTTCTAAATTTAGTTAATCATAAAAGGAAATAATTGTTCATAGGTTAGGGCATGAGCATCTGCCTCCTTCAGCGTGATCGTGGCATCTTCATCATGAGTAGGGTGTCGTGGTGGTGTATCTACTCCTTTCGTGTGGCTGGTGGAGTGCATTGGTGCACGCAATGTACACGATGGTTCTTCTAGAACACAGGTCCTTCATCAGCATGTATGATGTGGCATGCAACCCCTTCCTTAGTGCAACTAACGGTGTGGTGTTGAAAAAATAAGAAAACACGGTGGATAGGTCGTTCCATTCTTCAAAGCGCGCAGACTGGTAATATTTCGGAGGTTAAGCAGAGGAGGCCACAACTGATCCTTCTAGACTGGAGTTATTCCCCCCTTTGAATGCGTGGTTGATAAGTAACTTGGTGTTGAGCAGTGGCAACATGAGGGCGATCTTCTAGAACAAGAGCTTTTCCATCAACCGAACGCGTGGACAACAAACCGTTTACAGAATTGTTCCACATTAAATTCCTGAAATCGGTTATGGATAGCGCGCAACCTAATTAATGAGCTGGACGGGAAGCTACGTGATGAGCTGGACACCGCTTGCATAGATCGGGATGAATGGTAAGCTGAATGTGTTTTGTTTATAAATTCGCCCAATCATACTACATAACCTGCACACAAATACACATATTAATTAATATATCAAATATGCTTTAAATAATATAGATTTGAGTTAATAAAATCATAAAAATGATATTAATAACCAAAGTTGAATAAACATTAAATTTGTTCTTACCTTGTGCTGAATAACGATCTGTATGACATAAAATACACAAAAGATAATAAAATATGCATTTAAATGTGTTATTTTAATGACAAAAATGATAACAAAACAAGGCTCAACATTCCCCCAAACCGGAGAAATGTCAGGTCCCACTAAGCAAAGAAAAAGATAAGAGATCATATTATCAAAGCGAATTTTGAAATGTGAGCCAGCAACATGCATATGCATGAATGAGTGAGTTTGTAAAGTTTATAATTAGTTCAACCATGTGCAAAGTAAAACTTTGGACAAGTTGAACGTATGACACCAAAGGTATAAAATTAATCATTTGATAGTTTACATACATAATTGAGTAAAAGGATAGGGTTACTAACAGTGAAATGATAACTAAAATTTTTAAGGTCAAAGCATTCTCATGGAGGTAAAAACAAAATTTGGTTGGCAAGTTTTAGTCATAAGTGCTATAATATCACCAAGTTTAGATCGTCATGTGGTATTTCGTTTGGATTATCCTTCGATCCCTAAGATAGTCTTCCATATTGATCTTCTGTAATAATATACTTCATGCTATAACCAAGTTCCATTGCTAATTTATCCTGAAAAACACTTATCATTTTGTCAGAGAAAATAGATCTGTCATAAATAATGAAAATAAAAACAGTCTAATTTTTCCTAATCCTCCCCCCCCCCAAACCAAAGGTATGGTGTGTCCTCAAGCCATGAGAAAGAAGATTCGATTGTTCCATATAAAAAGAGTGCTATCATGCTGTTTTATTTTTTTGTAAAAGAAAAACTAACTAGTAAATGGAAATGATTCATATATGTATATTCATGAAAAATGTAACAGTGCTTAGAAAGACCACTGAAATGTTGATAAGAGAATTGAAAACATGACAGAGGAAAAACTAGTCATCCTTGCCTTATTTTGAAGATATCTTGTCATCATAAGATATTTTGAGTTTACCTCGAAGTGTGTGAGATTTTATAGCTATGGGTCCCATTTCTAGGATAATGACATCCTAGGTATTTATTGAATTAGATGGCTGGGTCCAATCCCAACTTACAACGATTCTCAAATGACCTTAAAAACAATCGGCCTTAAAATAAAATTTGAAAATTTTTCTTCATATTTATTATTAGTCTCTGAATCATGTGCATAGTAGTGCATTAACTAGATCTCTTTTACTCGATATTGCCCCGCTTCCAGTAGGCCTATTCAGTACCCCGACGAGTTTATCTTGGTACCATGCAAGCATAGTCTTGTTGACAGCGATCCTATTCAGTACCCCGACGGGTTTACTTGCATTTATCGAGCTTCCTTGTTTTAAGTTTTTACTTAGCATTGACCCGCTGCCAGCAGGCCTGTTCAGTACCCCGGCGGGTTTGCCTTGTATAGTGATATTAAGTATATGGAAGCCGATTGGTACTAGAGCATGCTAATCCTTGCTAAAACACATAATTCAATTTTGTAAAAACTTATAAGTAATTTTCATAATGGCCTTAATCACAGATTGTGTCAAAATAGAATAACTTAAAGCTATTCTTTGAACTTATAACCCTTCTTTGTGAAAGATAAATAATGTTCCCCATAGGAAAAAATTCCACCTCACTATCGAGTTATCACACAGATACTTTACGAGACAAGTTTCGATAACAAGTATAGGATAAACTAGTAATCCATAGGTATAAGGTGAGATTCGAAAAAGATAATAATGAGAGTAAGTCTTATCATTCAACTGTTTAAAATAACGAATCAGAAATATACATGTTTGAATCAAAATACTAGAAACTATATGAATCAGAAAAACAGTTAAGAATGATACACAGATAAGTGTTTTAATTTTCACTATAAGCTGCAATTTTTAAGAAAGGTTTAAGATATCTTACTATCATAAATTGTCTTTCAGATAATACTCCATGAGTTGCTTATAGATAAAATTCTTATAATCAAACTGCAAAACCACTTGTTATATGATTCATATCTCATTTATAAAAACATATATATAACATTATGGAAAGAAAAAGAGTCATCTGTAGTAACTCTTATTTATTTAATAAAACAAAAATATATTTACATACTATCCTATTCTACTAAAAAGAAAGAAAACAATTCAAGTATATGAATTCTTCCAATGTAACCATGTTCGAAGCAAAATTAGAAATGTACCTTTATCCACATAAAAGAAAAATATTACAATGATTACCGGGATATGACTCAATCAACCGAGCTGTTTGATTTAGCAGCAATAAATATTGAAGAAGAGGGTGATACTGTGGCTTGGTTCCCTATAAAAGAAAAATATTACAATGATTACCGGGATATGACTCAATCAACCGAGCTGTTTGATTTAGCAGCAATAAATATTGAAGAAGAGGGTGATATTGTGGCTTGGTTCCCTCTTGGAACCATATTTCAATGCGACTTATGGATTCTATGTTTTCTTCTTCATTGGTTATGTCATGAGATTTTTCATTGAACTCTAGGATGTATAAAGAATCTAATTTTGGTGATGGAGAATATTTAGGTTCTAATGTCCCTCCCTTATCAAATGAGAAGCATTCTAGGTTGATCTTGTCTTCTTGCGTANTGTATAAAGAATCTAATTTTGGTGATGGAGAATATTTAGGTTCTAATGTCCCTCCCTTATCAAATGAGAAGCATTCTAGGTTGATCTTGTCTTCTTGCGGAAAAGGCCAAATATAAACTTCACTTTCTTTCGCAGTCTTTACAATCGCTTGATCTATAACCTCTCCAAATCTCGTATGAATTTCTTGCAATAATGTTGGTGAGGTAGGTAAGGTGGGTAAATGTTGCAGTTCAACACTGTAAGCATATTGTGCTGCTTTATTGTTGTTAGAATGTGGACTGGATTGAACAGGAATGTGCATAGGGCATAGAGGATATTTATGAGAAGGTAATTGTGGCAGGTGTAATTGACTTGCTTGTGTGGTTAATCTTGTCTGGAAAATGGGATATTGTTGAAAATATTGTAGAACAGGAAGTGTTGCATCATAAGAGAGAGTATCCCTATGATCATCATATGGGACAGAAAGGATTTGTGAACAAGGTTGACAGGGGTTAAGATGAGGCTGAGAAGAGGGTATATTCTTACTAATATTGAATTTTACTCTTGAATACCTTCTACATAATTCACAAATATTATCATATGATAACTGAAATACGTCACCAGTTCCCATCAGACTTAAAATTTCTAGATATTCATTCCTTATACCTTCGAGTAAAAGTTTTTTCAAGGTATCCTTTCTTGACTGCCTTAGTTTTGATCTTTGAAGGTTGTATTGAAAGCATTCGACATAATTTTCCAAAGTTTCTTCTTCTTCTTGTGTTATTTCAAAGATGTCCTCATTGACCCTGCAATAATCTTGCTATCTTTTCAAGAACATATGTTTCATGTCTTCCCAAGTTTGAATGCAATTCCCACCTAGGCTCATGAACCATCGGAGGGCTGCTCCTTTCAAAGTAAGAGGGAAAAATTTAGATTTTGAACATTATATGCTCTACAAAACATTTCCAATNAATGCAATTCCCACCTAGGCTCATGAACCATCGGAGGGCTGCTCCTTTCAAAGTAAGAGGGAAAAATTTAGATTTTGAACATTATATGCTCTACAAAACATTTCTAATTGAAATAAAAATTCATCGGGGTCTTCATTCTCTAGTCCGTGAAAATTTGGAAAAATGGATGGGGGAACGTACTGTATTTGTGGTACTCCTCCTGGATCTCTAATAGGGAAATCAAAGGTAACAACTTCTTCATCCTTCTTTCCTACCATATCTTCCCGCGACATAAGTAGTTTTTCATATATTATATTGGGGTTCCTCTTTCAAATGTTCCTGTCAGTTTGTTAGCAGGATGGTTGGTACTTACAACACCACTAAGTGATTTAATTGTAAAATAATTCCTATACTCGCATACGGGTAAATTGTACGAAATTAAATTACCTAAAGGCACATGTACATCAAATCGAACTCATGAAAAAGTAAACTATCTACGTCTGCGAAAACAAAAGTACGCTTAAGGAAAATAAATCAAACTTTGCGTAAAGTAAACACACTTGTGCGAAAAAGGAACAACAAGGATTTGGGGAGACCCACTAAAGTGGATGCGTTAGGCTATCACACTATGGAAATTCTGTAGTAAAGTCATCTTTGCGTCTTACCGTTTCCCCTTCCCTTTGCTGTATAACGTAAATGAAACCTATCTATCCTTATCTATGTAGACTTTGTTCATGAAAAACTAAACTAAAGAAAAACCTAGACTACTGCTACTACTAGGTTTGGGGTGCCTGTTATAACAGATGCGCAGGTTCTTACCGCTTCCCCGCCACCAACCTACTAAACTTCATAAGCAAATTCTATTTTTCTACCTTACAGAATAACTCCCGGCCAACGGCGCTAAAATGTTGGGTGTTAAAATACCTAGATTAATACCAAAATGTTTGGATGTGTTCTACTATCTTAAATACACCTAATATTTAATTATCGACCGGGGTTGGTAGGCTTAGAGTTGCTACAAAGTATATGTGAAGGTAGAGGGGTTCCTAGGGCGTTGTAGAAAATACTTTAATAAACAAAAGATTGAAAAATCTTTCAAAATAAAAAACCGAGTCAAACTCCTAAAAATTTAATTATTAATGTGATTAAAGCAAAACATCATACTAGGATAATATCAAAGTACTCATTAATTAACTCTTCTTCTTCCTAGTCTAAGAATGGGAAAACTTTCATAAACAACTTCAGAAATAGAGAAAGGTCTAATTTATGAATAAGTAGAACGAATAAATAAAGAAGCAAGTAGAAAACTTAATAAAGAAAACTTAATTAAGAAGACTTCTCTAATTTTCTAACCTATAAGCATTTTTAGTAAACATACAATTAAAGGAATAAATCCTATGCTAGTATCAATCTACAAAGTATTGGTGTATTTAACATGTCTAACCTTAAATTCAATATAAACAACGATGAATTAAACTAAACCAAAGATACAATTATCAGATATTATAGCGATGATAAATGAGGAAATCAAAGACAAATGAAGCAAATTAAATCATAATTCAAAAACATACTTTGAGTGAAAAGAAATACAAAAAGGGTTTTTAATAAATACTTTAAAAATAATCTATCCTAAGGTCCTAGAGGCCGATGTAACTATTATCTAATTACCAAAATAGAATTAAAAAATCCAAAGAAATAAAACTGAAAACAGGTTTAAAACGAAACTAGGAATGCTAAAGGTCGGATGGAAGGCTGGACGAAAATCTGGAAGGAAGGTCCGAATGATAGTCCAAGCACACAGTCCAAATAAGAGGTTGTATACAAAAAATAATAAAAACAGACCTAAATGATTTAATTATCAGTTGATTTTGTGCATATGAAAACAAGATGCATAAAGGACATAATTAAAACCTAATTAATAATTAAAATAATCAAAATGAATTACTAATCTATGAATATGAAGAGATTATTTCTATTATAAAATAAAAAAAAATTGANTAAAGGACATAATTAAAACCTAATTAATAATTAAAATAATCAAAATGAATTACTAATCTATGAATATGAAGAGATTATTTCTATTATAAAATAAAAAAAAACTGAAACATAGCTGAACTAATTTACAGTTTAAGCAAAAAGTAGCAAACCTAATCTCTAACTAAAGACTGACATAATATTAAGCACTAACTTTGAAAGAAAAGATGAAAGGAAATTAGAAATAAGCTATATGTGACCTAAGACTAACTAAACTTTATCTATATGCAAATATAACATTAAGCATTTAACTGAAAGGAAAACTGGAAACAAACTACACATGACTGACCACTCTAATTCTAGAGGCAAAGACTACATTAACAACATAATGTGAATTATATTAACTACGACAGATACATGTTATAGAGAACAGAAAAACAAATATAAACAAATTAAAAATAAAACAACTTATCTGTGATGAAGAGATAACAAAAACTCATACAGAAATAGAGACCATGAATTGTCGAGGGGCCCTCTCAGCAATCATGGGTAATGCCTGGTGAATGCTTTCACACACAGTCATAAACAACAAGGCGTAGAGATTCTATTAAAAAGAAGGAACATAGTTACAATATTCTTCTCTTAAAACAGACTAACTATCTACCTAATGGATTGATCAATCCATTATCTCTCTTCATAGAGGTGTTTATTTACACACTGTTTTCAAGAGATTGAGCAAGTCGACCCTTTAGTGGTCAACTGCTCTTCTAAATTTATTCAATCATAAAAGGAAATAATTATTCATAGGCTAGCGCATGAGCATCTGCCTCCTTCAACGTGATCGTGGCATCTTCAGCATGAGCAAGGCGTCATGGTGGTGTATCTACTACTTTCGTGTGGCTAGTGGAGTGGTGTTGGTGCAGGAAATGTACACGATGGGTCTTCCAGAACACAGGTCCTTCATCAGCATGTATGATGTGGTATGCAACCCCTTCCTTAGCGCAACTAGCGGTGTGGTGTTGAACAAATAATAGCACACGGTGGACAGGTCCTTCCATTCTTCAAAGCGTGCAGATTGGTAATATTTCAGAGGTTAAGCAGAGGAGGCCACGTCTGATCCTTCTAGACTGGAGTTATTCCTCCCTTTGAACGCATGGGTGATAAGCACCTTGGTGTTGAGTAGTGGCAGCATGAGGGTGATCTTCTAGAACAGGAGCTTTTCCAATAACCAAACACGTGGAAAACAAGCCGTTTACAGAACTGTTCCACATTAAATGCCTGAAATTGGTTATGGATAGCGCGTAGCCTGATTAGCAAGCTGGATGGGAAGTTGCGTGATGAGCTGGACACTGCTTATGTAGATCGGGATGAATGGTAAGTTGAATGCATTTTGTTTATAAATTCGCCCAAT
>LPNX010489053.1:136073-168126 GCA_001517045.1 Pseudotsuga menziesii | reverse complement strand
AAAAATTACAAGCTCAAGGCAAATACCCAATCTTCCAAAATTAAAATAAAGAGAAAGCACAATTCCATAATCATAGGAAGAATGAAAGCTCACCTTAAACAACTCTGGCCTTGTGCCTTCGATGCTAATTTCATTTTCATTCCACTCCCCAGAGGACTCAAAAAACATGGATTTAAATACAGGGGAACGTGCTGCCAGAACAACTTTGTGGCCATGAAATTTTTCCCTCGATACATCAAATGTGACATCCGCATTTTCAACATCTTCAAGCAGTTCCCCAAATTGTTGACCCAAGTTTGATTCAAGGATGTGAATATAGTGCAATCTGGGGCCTTCAATAGCAGAAACCACAACCCCAAATGTACAACATATTTTCAGAGTATCGTCCTTCACAAAATCTGATGATTCCAGCATAGCTCGCCTGAAGAAACGCTTGTAACCCCTAAAGATCCCCAAGAGGGTGAAAAGAAAAACAAAAAAAGAGTAAGTGGTAACTAGATTAAGCCGAGGCCACCAGGAGTTTGAGGTCTCTGACCTGCAAATCCACATACATACCTATGCCATGACAAAATCTTGGTAGTGTTTTATACAGGAGCAATATGTATGTGTATCAGATTGAACATTACAGCTAGTGAAAACAATTTCTGATGAACACATGGAAGATGTGTAAATGAGAGCAGAACCAAATCAAAATAGCTCAATGTCACTTACTGAAGACATTTGGAATGGAATGGTAGCGGATTGAATCTTCTCCAAATCAAAATGGCGGACTGCTCCAAATCGACAAAATGGCGGACTGCTCCAAATCGAAATGGAAGATTAGAAATTATACTATAATACCTTGCTTCCTTCCAAGCCTAAGGGGTGTGGGAAAATTGATAGTGGGAAAAAAGAAGAATTATGTACAAACAAGAGAAAGGAACACTATCAAAAATTCACATAAAAATACTACAAAAATTGGGATTGTATTTTAAGCAATAAAAGTAGGGAATTCTCACTCACGTGAATCCATTCAATTGTTTCATGAGGGAGTGTTAAATGTCTTACAAAATACTAACCATCACAAAACCTTATTTTATGGTGATAAGTGCGTCACATCAAAAAGAGAAAATCCATGGTACTAATGAAGGTGACAAATGCAAATGAAGCTCTACTTCTTCCAAACTGCATAGTAATTTAGACTTATTGCATTTACCTAAAGAGGACTTTTCTTTGAAAAATATATATCTCAGTAATTCAAGGAAAATTGAGCTAGAGTATTTCCTTGTAAAAACATTAGATTCTAGATATCAATATGTGTTGCATACAAAGAATTAGAGCAACGAAATGGCATCAACTGTGAATAACTCAAAAGTTAAATGTGTAGTTAGTGAGAGACATTTTGAGTATTTGATGAAAATAGTATTGAACACAACTTCATCTCATATTACATTTTAGAAGAGACCATTTATGTTGAAAAAAAATGAAAAAATGGTGTCAAATAGTAGTCCTGACAAAGTAGGATCCAAATTTCTAGAAGATGTGTTTTCCACTAGAAGGATCATGAATGGTACACACAAGGAATATGAATCTTTTGGATAGTAGAATATGCAATTGTTAGATGGTCCTTTGATTGAAACTATCCATGCCTACACTACATTTTTATGTGCTAAGGTAATATAGATTACATGTTATGCATGCAAAAATATGATAAAATACAACTATTGATGCTATGCAAATTTAGGAGAGAATTCATGTGAAGAATTGATGCTAACGCACCATCGCTTACGCGATGCTTACTAACTCTCCGTCGCTTAACCGACGGTTATGAGAATAGCTGTCGCTTCACCGACGCTTGTGGCCACATTTACAAAAAAAAAAATGTATCCTTGTGATTTTTGGTAAGTTTAAAAAGAAAAATCCACGCACCGTCGGATTTTTCCGTCGGATTTTGGATCGAAATGTAGTAGTGGAATTTGCATTATGCAGCGTAAGTACAAGATACATCAGAATATTCACTCGACAGTATTTCCACCAGTTTAAAATCAAGAAGATAAGATACTAGTGCATATGAATGAAAGCAACACAAATTTGGTTAGAGGTAAATTCATGGTTCAAGAAACAATTCTGTGATGCCACAAACATATCATAAAGGGTCTCGTGGCTCTAGGCCTCTGCTATGCTGGCGTGTTTTTGTGGAATGTGGAATTTACCTCAGATCCAGATAGAGGTTTAAAAAGAAAAGTGTCGATTGGGACCCAAATAGGAAGAGCCACATGATGCATTCCTCCTCATCTGGGAATAATGGTGTTGAACAAATAAATAAAGTAAATCCAAGCCATAGGATGCACTTGGAGGGGAAACACAATTGATTCCCAAATGATTTCTCCATTTCATTTTTTAAATTATATCTGAAACCTCCCCATTGCTTGTTGACTAGGCGCATATAATTATATCATACAACTGCTAAATCATGGGCACATATAGGTCTCCAGGTTAAGATACCAATTAAGGTCAAATTAAGGAGACATATAGAGAAAGAAATTGTCTTCTACACTTCTGGATGATCTTAAGGAGGCTCCACAAGTTAAGGCTAATAGGTGTCTTCAAAGCCATCATTGGAACAAGAAATGAATACAATGGAGGGAATTCAATCAAATCCCTATATCGAGTTTATATTTTTTAGCAAAATTTGACAATTGATAAAATGGGTATCCAGAGCACTTACAGGAGTTGTAGATTTTTAACGAAATAATGTGTTAAAAAACTCTCCTCGATTTTCATGTAGCTCAACATTCACTTGTGATATATGATCTGCTAGAAATACATTAAATTTATCTACTTCTAATGCCTCCACCTCCTGCCTCTGCGCCAAGTAAAACCAACAATGGAATAACGCAATGAAACCCTAGTTCACTAGCATTCAAAATTAGTAAAAAAGAAAATTAATTAAGCATTCAGGATCAAAATTTACCCTATTTCCTTTGTAAGGAACCTGCCCTACTCCTTTCCTCCTCTTTGATAATAACCATGAATGCATCCATCAATCATAATAAGGAGCAATTCTGCAACCCTTCCCACAGTGCACACTGGTGTGGTATGTCTTTCTGTTATTAATCTCTCCTTGCTCCGATTATTCTTGTTTTCTTTGTTCTTCGGCGAGGGTCTGTGCGCTTGTTCTTCGACGAGGGTTTGTGCACTTCTTCGGTCACTTGCTAAAATAAAATTATTACTTTCTTAGTTTTTTTTTTGCATTTGTATGTGGGTTGGAATCACAACAAACTAAAATAGAGAGAAGATGATTTCACCACACATTTTCGAGTTCTCTCTTACCCCATTGGTTTTGGGTTTGTATGTTTATAAATAAGGTTGAGAGATTAAAAAAATCATGTAAATACCTCCAACCCATATCACTTGTAGGTTACAAGCGATGATTTTGTAATGCAATCTCAATTATGAAAGTTTTTTCATTCAATATGGATGACAAACACAATATCTCCCATCAATAGCACCATGGTTATCGCGAGTGATAGTGCCATTGTCCCTATAAGTTTCCTCTTATTTCTACATATTCGTTGTTAGTGTTGCATCAACTAATGGTATAGAGGATCACTCCTCGAAAGATCACTATCATTGAAAGTGATTTACTTTAGGCCTATGTATTGAGATATAAATTGGTTAATGCTAACTCAAAGGTTATGACCAAATCAACGTGATTAATAAATGCATCTCACATATTATATATATTTTTCTTCCAATTATCTGTTTTTGTTATATATTAAACATATAAGTTGGCATGAATACACATTAATGTTTTCAATACAAACGGATAAAGTTTTATATTCTTTAAAGTGTGCTTAATTATGTATGTGTTACAATTTATGATGAAATAAAGGAATTTATATTTAACCTATATTTTTACTTGTTACTCAAAATTTCTCAATCCTACTCTTCTTTGAAGTGGGCATGTTTTGTATGTATTGTAATTCCTCTCACAATAAAGATATGAGACCCACACTTAACCTCATTTTCCTTTTCTACAAAGGTTATTTAACCTTTTAATAATGAGAAAATAAAAAAAGGCTTTAATTTCTCTTTTAGAGCATCAAAACAACCTCGAATCCAACTTTAAGACCCTTTATGTGTTTGATGTATTGGGATATGTGCAAACCATGTGTTTGAAACATATGAGAAACTTTTAAAATATGTGTAAAATGTGTGTCTATTTTACGTCAAATGAAGTTCATGCACATTCCACAAGTCCAGATGTCAAACATTGGGACATGAGACACATGCCCAAATATGGACATGTATGATTTCTTATCTTATGGGATAATTCTATAAGCATATCGAATAGAAATTAGATTGATTCACATATACAACTTTGATAGGGTAAAGACTTGGATTTGATCCTAACTTTAGTGCAATATTTCCATTTATCTACAAGATATCCTAGCACACATGTCATAAATTAAATTCCTAGTTTCCATGGCCTTTTAATGCTCTCTTTTTTTTTGGGTAAGTGAAATGTAAGTGGGATTGATGTTTAATAACATGTGTTTAATCCTAGGAGGTCATGGGTTCAAATTCAAAGGGGGTTAGAGTATGTACACCTCCATAGACTTTTGTAGTCAAATCGTTGAGTAGATATGTTAGAATTTAGTAAATTATACAAATTCGTTGTCAAAAATGTAATTCTCCATTTCCGGAGTGACACAACTAAACATGACCAAATAAATGACCAATTATTATGTGCTCATTTTAAGTCTAGACATCCCATGACCAATTTTGGTCATTTATCTTGGTCCTTTTTAGTTTAGTTTTATCCTGTGACCAAAAGTGGTCATTTATCTTGGTCCTTTTTAGTTTAGTTTTATCCCGTGACCAAAAGTGGTCATTTATCTTGGTCTTTTTTAGTTAACTCACTTAAATTTATCAATTTTGGTCATTTATCCCTTGAAAAAATCTATGGTGACCAAACTTTTTGGTCTCCTAGTCACTAATGTCTCATTTTCCACTAGTGATATTTTTAGTGTTGAAAAGTTGAGAATTTTAGGAATATTAGGAATGTTAGGAAGTTTTGATAAATGCAATCTAATGTTAAGAATCAATGTGGAGAATATTAGGAATCATTGTGGGGAATGCTAGAAATGAATGTTAGGAAATGTTAGTAATGTTAGGAAGTTTTGATAGGCGTAAATATATGAATGTATGAGTGAATGTTAGGAAAGGTTAGGAATGTTAGGAAGTTTTGATAGGAATATTTTTTATTACTAAAGTAAAATTAGCAACTTGATTCTGAATTCTAATAAATTATAGCTCAATCCATAAATTTTCTAAGGTAACATTAGCAACTTGATTTTGAATTCTAATATTGTTTTATTACTGAGGTAATATTAGCAACTTGATTCTGAATTTTAATAAATTAAAGTTCAATGACTTCTAAGGTAACATTAAAATGAATTCTAATAAAGTAACATACTAAATGACTAAGTACACAATTATTCTGAATTCTAAAACATCAATCCATCTTTGAGCATGATAGCCAATCTTAACATAAAACAAGAAATGATATAGTTAAAAACATCGCAATGGAATGCCGTCTTCAATTATCCATTCATGGTCATATTTGGACAGTTTCCATTTTTTATTTTTTAAGTTTTTTTCGATGGAACTTGTACCAATTTTATTCAAGATGCACATACTAAATGACTATACTGACAACATATAACATCAGGTTCATAATCCTGAAAGTAGACATAATTTTCAGTCATACGGGTCTGCTGCAAAAAATAGCCTTTAAAAATGATGGATCCTCTCTCGTATGTAAATCCGTTGTCATTGTAGTCCTCCAATAAATTCATTTTTCCTTCAGTGCATCACATCAAATAATATTTTACATTTTCATTGTTGTCTAAAGGTGCAATCACAGCGAAAAAATCTCCTATGCAAATTACAATTGGCGTTGGATTTTTTAAGTGAATTAAATTGACTATATAAACATAAGGTGATGGAAAATATTGAACAATCAACAACATCATTACCTTCTCTAACAAGATTTGAAATTCTATCACCATCAGATGATATTTTTATTTCTTCTAATTCTAATTCTTCTATGCTTTCTAGTGGCATTTTCCCTTTTGGATTACTCTCTGTGTGTTTCCAATGTTTTACGTAGTTGTTCATTATGTTTTCACAAACTTCAGTAGATTCAACATTTTCAGTGCAAATATGACAAAAACATGTTTGCTTTCTACTGTCAAATGCAAACACGTTTTGGAAGGATTTTGTTTGAATAGAGTGAAGTTCTCTAGTCCCATGTATGGTGCTAGCCTCGTATGGTATTGATCTATTTATATCTTGGACCCCAACAATCCAAAAAAAGCTACACAATAAATGATAAATCACAAATGACAACTTTTAATGTTAGTGTACAAATACTTCAATGTTAGTACATACATTTTTAAAAATTGACAATTAATATAAATTAAAAAAATAATGTACATACCTATACACATCTTTTGATTGTTGACTACAATCATGGCTTAGATTTGATTTACACCATTGGACAACCTCTGCAGCTGAATGGAATCGTCTTGAAGAATGGTTCATTTTCCATCTTCGAAGTGCTCTTACGCATGCTCCTGCACCATCATGTTCACCTTTTCCATGTCCAGTTTCAAAGAAATTCCAGTGATGTTTAATGTTCATTGCTTTATGAAGTCGACATAACCAAAAAAATGATCATGAAGATTTAAATTGTCCTGCACATCCATTCAACTATATCCAATGTTCATTGGATTTAACTTTATGACTTTTTAGTGAATCATAGAAAAAAATTTCAATACAATGTTGAACAAAATGTGTATCATGTGTACATTCATTGCTGATATAAAAGTGATATTCTTTAATCACATCTCGATTGTCACACGTGATTTCAATGCCATCAACATCTTGTTGAGAATGTCTATATAGAACATGGACAAATATCGAAACTTGGTCAGAATGATCGTATTCATTTTGAATCTCTTTTTGTGCAGCAAATGTGTAGTTTCCTGCAAAATCAACCACAGACAAAATTGTTCCAGCTGGAAAAATTTCATGAGAATGTTTGAATTGAAGGTCTTTCCATCGTGCTCTATGTGAATGCTTGGTGTATTTATAAATTTCTCTTTCAAATTTATTGAGAAAATATGTCGCACATAGTTTATCTTCTCGCAATTCAATTCTTTTGGAAATTGCATCACTAGAACTTGTAGAATAAATGTTGTATTAATATCTTCTCCAATCAACGGTTACATTTGAAAGCAACTGATCATTATCGATATGGTATTTATTTTGGAATCAAACAAGATTTCCACAACCATGACAATGTTTTCCATTGACACATTTCTTATTAGAAAATACTTCATCGTGATTTCTCTCACATACGGTTTGAGATATGAATTCACGTACCGTGGGCGGAGGAGGTGAATTTGTCCAAAACATTTTACCGAATTCAAAAAACATGTCGTAATATAATTGAAATTGCACATGATAACGACAACAACATGTATCACGTATAGTAATAGGTCTAACATACCATGGTTTTTGTTGCACAAATGTAGTGATCGACATATTAATTCCATGATGTTCCTCCTTGAATTTATTGAACAATTGTACTTGTGTCATTTTCATTATATGTTTTGGATGAATTTCATATACATTTCGTGATACTCTTTATCGTATCACATCCCTTGAATTTGGTGAAACTCGAGCATGTTCCAACCAATATTTCTGTACAATATCTTTAACACCTTCTCCCATTCGATCTTTGTAAGGTTGTCTACAAATAATTGTCTAGCAAGCAAGTTCATCATTTTCATCTATTTGCATTCTAAATTTTCTATGTTTGTATAATTTCTTTCTTGAGGTTCCAATTGCTTGTGATAGTTTTGTTGTCAAACATTTTTGTCTAGTACTAGCTGAAACAATTGCTGTCTGAATTGCTCTACGTGCAACACTAGTATCTTTCTTTCTGGATTTTCCAAAAAAATTTATTGCATCACCTATATTTTCTATCACATTATGTTTCAGTTTCAACTCTTTTGTCACCTTATGAATACCCAATAATGACGTAGCACCTTCTAACTTCTTGGACACCAATAAACATCTCAAAATTTTTGCTTGTCCTGCTATTGAACAATCCTTGAGAATATCATCATAAATTTTTGTAGCACGATATCATGCAACATGTATGGGTAATTTTTCTCCATATTTGTCGCAATCAATGTCTACTAACATTTCATCATCAATGGTGAAAGTACTTATACATCAAGTTAAATTTAATTTAACATATGTCCAAAAATACAATTCATTATAAAAAATGAATTTCGAAAATACATGATATATGCATACCAAGTCTAATTTATGGATCTTGGTTTTGATCTTCAATATTGACTTCATCAACATTAATATGTAAATCACTATTTACATCTTCAACAATGGTCTCTTCAACTTCCATTTGTTCTTCTTGTACCCTATTTTCAATTTCCATTTCATCAACAGTGTCATGTAAATCTGTTCTTATATCTTCAATTCTTTCTTCCGTTTCTGCAATCCTTACTCTTTTGGCTTGATTTCTGAGTTTTTGTTTTTCCCTATTAGCATCGTCATCACATTTACGATTACTTTTTTTTACGGTTTCTTTTATTGCCCATGATTTCTTAATCTCCTTTTGAAAAACCCTTGGAAAAAAATAAGAACACCTTGTAAATAAATCTTCTTTGTAAAACAATTGGAGAAAAAAAAACTCTTTGAAAAAAAACATTATTTGAAAAAACAACTTATATAAATATTTTGGAAAAAAAAACTCATTTGCAAAAATACTTTGCAAAAAGACTCTTTGGAAAAAACCCATTGCAAAGAACCTACTTTGCAAAAATACCTTGGAAAAAAAACTTTTTGAAAAAACCCCTTGCAAAGAAATAAGTCCTTTGCGAAAATACCTTGAAAAAAAAACCTCTTTGGAAAAAAACCCATTGCAAAGAAATAACCTACTTTGCAAAAATATCTTGGAAAAAAAATCTATGAAAAAACTTCTTGCAAAGAAATAACTTCTTTTCAAAAATACTTTAGAACACAAAATCTTAGGAAAAAGTGCCTTGGGAAAAAACTCTTTGAATGTACCCCTTGAAAATAAATAAAAAGAAAAATACCTTGTAAAAAAATCCTTTGGCAAAAGAAGTCTCCTCTGAAAACCCCTTCAAAAATATTTTTACTTATACGAAATGAAGAGGTGAGAAAATAATGAGGCTCTTTCATTTTACTTATACGAAATGAAGAGGTGCTAAAATAATGAGGCTCTTTTGTTTTACTTATACGAAATGAAGAGGTGCGAAAATAATGAGGCTCTTTCATTTTACTTATATGATTTTTTTTCGGCCGATGAATTTTTTTTTGCGCTTAGTTTTTTGACCGAACAACCTTGCTTATAACGTCTCCGTTACAAAAAAATATTGCTCGGTCGAATAACCTCTGAGACCTGTAACCTGCACAGTTTTCAGGTTTCTCCATTTTCGAAAGGTAAAATGGATGTATTACTCTACAAATCGACTGTCGGACTTGATACCTTTAGTTTCGTCATTAAATCTACTTTTCGTAGGTATAGATTTTGTTGTGTATAGGTGAGATCCAATATTTTAATTTTTTTTGTTTCTTAACATGTGTCGAGTTTAGTTTCATCTCTTTCAAAATGCAGTGAAATGAAAAATATATAACTTTAAAAATACACCCCCAAAAAAATTGAAACAAATATGGTGCGGTTAATTGGAGTGTCTACCTCAAAAGGGTATTCATAGATTTTTTAAGTTTTATAGTCAATTGAGAGAAAAGTGGCGCAACCAAAAACATATTTAAAACCAACAAGGTTTTCCCATTGATCGAATTCAAAAAAATTATTATAATTAGTATATAGATCCGTTGGTTACAAACTTATAATCATCACAATAGTATATTGTGTGCACATTGTCGTAGCATATTTGTTTTTTGCAAAACACAAGTTTAACAATGATTTTACTGATGCAACTAAGCATGACTATTTTTTAGTCCTTTCATTTCATAAGGACACACTGTCAAACATTTGCCAAAACGACATATCAAATATCAATAAAAAAAATTGAAAAACTTATGAATATAAAGCCAACATAATTCTCTAAAAGTTTTGTTTTTACTTAAAAGTGAAATTCTAAACAAAATTATCACTTTCATTCGCCCAAAGTTGAAAACCATTAAAAAATCAAATTTATTTTCTGATAAGACCCCCCAAAATAGACACCCATATTCATGGATTCACCCTATTGTTTTTCATTTATAGATGATTTCTCAAGGAACACGTCGATTTATTTCATTTGAAAGAAATATGAAGTATTTTCTAAGTTTAAATAATTTAAGGTTCTTGTAGAAAATCAGTTAGAAAAGAAAATAATGGTGTTGAGGACAGATTATGGTGGAGAGTTCTTCGGGAATGAATTTGAGGACTTCTGTAAGAAGTGTGGTATAGAAAGGAGGAATACTACTCCATACACACATCAATATAAAGGTGTTGCCGAGAGGATGAATAGGACGCTGATGGAAAATGAAAGAAGCATGATAAGAAATGTTGGGATAGGACAATGATTATGGGAAGAGGCGATGAAGATGACATGTTACTTGGTAAATCAATCACCCAATCAGCATTATTGACAAAACTTCACAATAGGTATGGAATGCTAAGAAACCCTCTATCAAGCATCTGAAATTTTTTGGTTGTTATGCTTATGTACATGTTCCAAAGGAGAAAAGGAGCAAGTTGTATAGCAAATATGAAAAATGTAGCTTTATTGGCTATAAAGACGACATGAAAGGTTATAAGATTCAAGGAATATTGTAAATAAGAAGATTGTTTACAGTCGAGATGTTGTATTTAGAGAGGTAAAATAAGTCCCCAGACAAGAAGTGACTCCAATGGAAAAAGGAACCAAAAAATATTGATTTTGAGTTAGAAGGTGAAGAATCTGACCCAAAGAAGCTGAATCAAAAGAAGAAGAACCTCATGCCCCGGTTTTGAAGAGACCATCTTGAGAGAAAACGAAACCAAAAGGGTATTTTCCCCTCCTAAGTTTTTCTCTCTTTTTTCTTTGTCTATTATTGATGATGATCCTAGAAATGTGAAGGAAGTTGTTGATTCAGAAGATAGCGATATTTGAAAGAAGAAGAAATGGATGTCAAGGACAAAAATGAATCTTTGGATCTAGTCCAGTTACCAACTAGAAGAAAATTCATTGGGAGAAAATGGTTGTTTAAAAATAACTTGAATGCAGAAGGTAAAGTGGAGAAGCACAAATCCCTCTTGGTAGCAAAGGGATATTCTTAGGTAGAGGGAACGGATTTTGGTGAAATATTTTCTCCAGTTGCAAAATTAACTTCCATTAGATTTTGTCTTTGTATTGTTGTTTCTTTTGATTTTGAAGTAGATTCGATGGTTTTGAAGACAACGTTCTTACATGGATATCTCGAAGAAGAAATCTACATGAAAAAACTAGAAGGGTTCACAGTAAAGGGAAAGAAAGAGTTGGTATGTAAACTAAAGAAGTCCCTTTACGTTCTAAAGCAATCTCCAAGGATGTGGTACCAAAATTTTGACACATACGTACTTAGATTGGGGTTTATGAGAAGCAAGGATGATCACTGTGTATACTCCAAATAGTTTGGTGATCATGTCATTAACAAAGTATCATATGTTGATTACGTGTTGTTTATTGGGAACAAAAAAGATGTTATAAAGGAAGTGAAGTCTCAACCGTCCTCCAAATTTGACATAAAGGATCTCTATGCTACAAAATTCATTCTGGGGATGGAGTTAAGAAGAGATCATGCAAATAGGAAGATTTGGTTAAATAAAAGAAAATATGTTGAGACAATACTACAGAGATTTAACATGCAGGAAAGTAGGCCGATCAATATTATTATTCCTATAGGTGTAAAGTTATATGTTGAGTAGTGTCCCAAGACACAAGAAGAGGAAGAAGATATGTCACGAGTTCCATATGCTAGTGAAGTTGGAAGTTTAATGTAAGCAATGGTATGCACTATACTAGACATTGCTAAAGAAGTGGGACTTTTGAACAGATATATGTCAAAGCCATGGAAAGAGCATTGGAAAACTGTAAAGTGGGTCTTCAAATACTTGCATGGCACCACAGATTATGTAATCTGATATCAAGGAAGACCTTAACCACACAGAGTAATAGTTTTGCATGGATTTGTTGATGTAGATTGGGCTAGAGATCTTGATCGCAGAAGATCTACAAGTGGGTATGTGTTTAAACTATTTGGAGGAGCTATTAGTTGAATGAGAAAGAGACAGGTTGTAGTTGCATTCTCAACTACAAAAGTTGAATATATGGCAGCCAAACATGCCAGCAAATAAGGAGTATGGTTGCAGAGACTGTTTTCAAGTATTGGGTTTATACAGAAAGTTGTAAGGTTTGATTGTGATATTCAAAGTGCATTCTTCATGGAAAATAACCATGCTTATCATGCGAATACAAAGCATATTGATGTGCAATATCACTTTGTGAGAGATATGGTTGAAGACAAGAAGGTGTTGCTGGAGAAGGTTATTACCTTGATAAATGGCATAGACTCATTAACAAAGTTAGTTAGTACAAATAATTTATCTTAGTGTAGAGAATCTATGGGAATTGATTCCTTGAACCTATGAATTTATGAGTACATCACTCATTACTATGAAAAGAAAACAATAAGTGGGATAATGTTGGGTATATGTTATATTATTTGAATGTGCGAGTGGAAGATAGGTGTGCATGTCAGCGCTACCTCTAATGATCCATGTCGGGGGCCTTGACAGAAATAGGTCCACTGACCTATTTCTATTCGAAAACTATCGTTAGGCCATTTCCAACGCGAGCGCAAGCGAGCCAATTTTTTTTCGTATTTTTTGGTTATTTTGGGGAATTTTCTAAAAAAATGTAATTTAATCCTTGTTAAGGGATTGGAGTCTATTTTCTAATCCATGTTAACATATTAGGGTATTGGATGTTACTAAATACCTATATTGTATTGTGAGGGATTCGTAATGATAATGAGAAAATATGAGTTGTGCCTCCAAGGTTTGTTGGTTTTCACAGTTAAGGGTTTCCAGGGTAAATCTCTGTGTTTATGTGTGAATGTTTTGTTTTAATCTCTATTTTTATTAAAATAATCCATATTCTTTGCTTCTTTGCACAAGTTTAAAACTTACATAGCACAATTCTTACATTATTCTTTTGGATCCTTGCATTGATGTGTTTTGTTTATAGTATTCTTCTTCTTTCCCTTCCACTTATTCTTACCCTTCTTGGTAGCGTCTTGTCTCTCTTTTTGTTTTGACTATGTAATTGTCCTTTCTTCTAGCCTATGTTTTCCAAGTGTTGTGCTTGTACATAAGTTTCATCAATAAACCTAAAATTAAAGAAAATCACCTACCTCCATATGTGATTATTTATCCCCCCTAGATACTTGAGGAGTACATATGGGTTCTTGGGTGCGATACCCATCATGATAGCCATCTTCTTAAACTCGGTGACATGATGAAGGTTTTAAAGTCCTACCACCTGATTACTAATTGATCATTCTCCAACCTATGTGCTTTCATGCAAATTTCCTACCAAGTTAATGCATGGATCTAACTCTAATTAGGAAAATGAGATATTTTGATCCTTGACTATTTGATGGATACTGAAATAAGCCTCCATTTCATGTGACCAGTGATTTAGTTTCAAAGCATCAATACCACCTTAACATGACTTGATGTCAACTTTTGCTTCCATCTCAAAGAGAGATTGGGAAGGAATATTGGTACTAGAACATGACTTCTCTCTCTTGGGATATTTCATCAACTCTTTTTTTGGGTCATTTTATTCCAATTCCCCCTCAAACTTGAAGTATGAGTTAGAGCCTCCAAAATCCTTGAAAGGTCTAAACTGTCTCTAGAAACACCATGAGGATTGACACGTTGTGTGAAATATCGATGATTTGTATTTCCAATTTTTAAAATCGTTGCTCATAATCATCCATCCCTCCTTGAATAGACTTGCCTACCATGGATACGATTTGAACATTGTTTTTCTTCACCAACTATTGGATCTTGTGATTACCCAAAAAAACCAAAGAAAAAATTCTCTAATACCAATATGATATGTAAATTACCATGGGTATTCCACTATGATAAATTCATCACAATAGATCTTACAACTTAGTTCATTGTGTTAGCTTAGTTTTCATAAAAATATTGAATACAATGGAACTAAAAGAAAAACTAGATCAAATAAGCACACAATCCACACAATAACACAAGATATACCCTAGAAAAATCCACTATAGGGGGGAACCCAACAACAAATGAGGACTATGCCTTGCTCTTCATATCAAAATAAAAATAGAAAGGAAATGATAGTCTCTATGGAGTTACCTATGAATCTATGCCCAGAATGGATACTACAAGATATCCTATATCCTATGTTCTACTCTAACATCCTCTTCTATGTTGTTTCTTAACTCTTGAACAATAAAATATATCAAAAGAATGGTGCCCATTTTTCTAGCATCCTATCATTTTACATATCCCAATATCTATCTATGGTTAATTTTAGGGTTTTTGCATGCCTAAACTCCTAGTTAGGGTTTTGGTCCTCGTGTAATGTTCTTAAAGGTCCAAATGTGACTATTGCCATGAGTGTGAAAAATGAGAGCAGACGTGGAATCCACTTAGTATCATGGTGGTCAACTAGATATTTTCACTTGGAGGAGGCATAAATTTTGCATTCATACTCTAATTGAGGCAATGTATATGTTAGAATAATCAACCCATATTTAGCTACCTTAGACATTAATTAATCCATTTTCGTCTTATTTGCCTAGTTTCCATATTCCACCTTATGCAAGTTGTCCTCCACATCTCCAAAGTGGTCAAAATTGCTAAAATTGAGTCATGGAGAGATTGGGAAACCAATTGGAATAAAATATGCTTTATTCCTGGCCTTCCTAGTGCATGTCTACTTTTTCTGCTTTATTGCCTGCTTTTGCTGAGTTTTAAGGCAATTGGGAAAGCTTGACTAGGTGAAGTTAACTTGTTTTTTGTCCTCGTCATCCTCCACTCTTTTCTCCTAAGAAAAGAATGTATGAGTTGTCCTTCCATCATCTATTAGGTTGACTAATTGATTTTACCAATTCGTGAGCTGCTAGACAGATTTGGAAACTGCTTTATGCACCTATGGGGGATTTGCTTAGATTTAGTAAGCCTGCTTTTGACCAAATTCGAATGGAATACTTATGCATTTGAATCTCTCATGTAATTATTTATTGTGGTAGCCTATGACTTCATAGGGTTGGCTATTGTACACTTATTCAATACAGATTAGTGTTCTGCTCCATATTCAGTCTCCTTTGTGTGTAATTTGCATGTGTAATTGGCAATTTTTGTGAGTGTAATTGTTTTAACACATGGGTTCAATTTCCACATGGTATTAGAGCCTTTGTAGATCAATTTCTCTCCTTCCAATTTGTTATTGCAGTTTCTACATCATTGACTAGGAGCATTCTGCTGACTGAAGGGACAATTTCTGAGCTATGGATCAATCTCAAAAGATCATCTTGACTCCATTTAACTTCTTTGAATGGAAAGCAGAGATGGAGATACTGTTGAGAGTGAAAGGCCTATACAGAGTGACTATGGAAATGGAAGCAGAGCCCAATGCAGCTGTAGAGAAAATTAAATGGCACAACAGGAGGGATGATGCCTATGGTCTCCTGTGTCTGAGCATATCCAGAGACCTCATTTTCCATCTTGATGGATTAACATCACCAAATGAAGTATGGGAGAATATTTTTGAGATTTTTGGTAAGACAGATGAGATGAGGGGACATAAAATTGAGAATGAATTGATCTCCCTGAGTCCCAACAGCTTCGAATCCCTGCAACTCTACTTTTCCAAGTTCAAAGCCCTTGTTTTGTAGCTAAAACAGTGTGGAATTGAAAAGAAGGAGAAGCAACTAGTTTTGGCCATACTCTCAAAGCTTGTCCCTGACTATTCAGTGTTTGTCTCGACCTTCCATGCCACAAAGTTGACAGCTCGATCCTGGAAAATTCCTAGCCTTGCATATTTCATGGAATCTCTCACACAAGAACAAGATAAATTGCTGATGATGGGCACCATCAAACCTTCCAAAGACCAAGCTCTAGTTGTTGGAGATTCAAGGGTGGATTCAAAAGGCAAGAAGAAATCTAAGAAGCCACCTGAGGAAAATAGAGACAAGAACAAGTCTCCAGAGGAGCCCCAAGGTTCCAAGAATAACTTCCAGAAGAAGAAGAACAAAGGAGAAATGAGCAAGTGTGCATACTGCAGTAAGGGAAATCATCCTAAAAGCTCCTGCATGAAGAAGCAAATTGACATGCTGACCCAACTCCTGGAGAAGAATGGCATCTCCCTTCCTGATAGCTCAAAGAAGAGGGAAGGAGGATCAAATTCAAAAGACACAGAGAGAGTTCATGCATTGGTTGCTGGCACATCAAGCTCACCTAGTTTCGTCATTGATTCTGGAGCTTCAAGACATATGGTTTCGACCAAGGAGGCATTCACCTCACTTGAGATGTCAAAAGGTCCACCAATAGTACTAGGAGATGACCCTCTCACTGAAATTTTGGGCAAAGGGAGTATTGATCTTGACCATGGTAAGTTCAGCAATGTATTGTATGTTCCAGGTCTTGCCTCTAACCTCTTATCAGTTTGTCAGATGACCCACACAGGGTCTCCAAAAAAGGTCATATTCTCCCTTGATGAAGTTGAGATCATAGATATCTCAAGTAGTAAATTCATTGCAAAAGGAATTGCAAATCACACTTCGAAGGTATACATGTTCTCACACTTCCTACCCTACTCAAACCCCTCTGCTCTTCTGATTCATGCTAATGAGGCAAGCAATCTTTGGCATGAAATATTTGGCCACCTTAACTATAAGTATCTTTCTGATCTTAGTGAAAAATAAATGGTCATAGGGTTACCAAATATTAAGTTTTCCAAAGGAGTATGTCAAGGTTGCATCTTAGGAAAACACCCAGAGCATAAATTTGAGAAAGCTAGTCATGAGAGAACCTCTGCACCTCTTGAGTTGATCCACAGTGATGTTGCTGACCCATTTCCTCATATTTCAATGAGTCAGGCCAAATATGCATTGACATTCATAGATGAATTTTCCAGGTACAGCTGGGTTTACTTCCTGAAACACAAGTCTGAAGTTTTTGGCCTCTTCAAAGTCTTTAAGGCTTTGGTTGAAAACAAGTCTGGGAGGAAACTCAAGGTCCTCAGATCTGACAATGGTGCTGAGTATGTCAAGTATGATTTCATTAAATATTGTGCAGATGCAGGTATTCAGATGCAGCATTCTATCCCTTACACACCACAACAAAATGGTGTTGTTGAGAGGAAGAACAGATCACTGAAAGAGATGGAAACCTGCATGATGGAGGCTAAGACTTTGCCACCAAATTTTTGGGCCGAAGCTATAAAATATGTAGCCTATATCAAAAATATGGTGCCTCATAAACCACTTGATGGTATGACTCCTTTCAAAGCATGGAGTGGGCACAAGCAAGATGTGACCCATTTCAGGATTTTTGGCTCAAGGGCTTGGGCTAGAATTCCAACAGAAAAGAGGAAGGCTTTGCAGCCCCAAAGCCAAGAGTGTCTCTTTGTTGGGTACTCTGAAGATTCAAAAGGGTACAAGCTGATAAATTTGAGCACAAACAAATCCTTCATTGAAAGGAGTGTTCAGTTCCAAGAAGAGCCTTTAGCAGCAGTGGAAGTTGGAGAATCCTCTTCACCACCAAAACCATTAAATGTAAGTGAAGAGATAGTTGAGTTTTATGATTCTAATATTTCTGATAATGATGATTTAATTGCAGATCCTAACATTCCTACAAGACCAAAATGGGTAGCAAAGACCATTCATGCCGCTGGAGAACTGGCTGGAAATCCTAATGATTCTAGGAGGACTAGATCTCAGTTTGAGAGTGCTCTGTGTATGAGAGACCCTTTGTTTGCAGAGAAATGTTATTTTATGGTTGAATCATACCCAAATACATATGAATATGTAGCACATGATCCAAGAATTAAAACATCCATGAAAGAAGAGTTCAGCTCACTCCAGAAGAACAACACTTGGGAGCTGGTTGATCTTCCCCCAAGGAGGAAGCTAGTTCAGTGTAAGTGGGTTTACAAAACCAAGTTTGCTGCTGATGTTTAACCTTTGAAATATAAGGAAATATTGGTAGCCAAGGGATACTCACAGGTACATGGCATAGACTACAATGAGACCTTTGCACCAGTGGCAAAGATGGACTCCATCAGGCTAGCCTTAGCCATTGCAGCTTCGAAGCAGTGGGAGGTACATCACATGGATGTGAAGTGTGCTTTCCTGAATGGAGATATTACTGAAGATATTTACATGCAGCAGCCTCAAGGATTTTCTACCAATCCATCTCTTGTGTGCAGGCTAAAGAAGTCATTGTATGGGCTTAAGCAAGCCCCCAGGGCTTGGTATGCCAAGATTGATAGCTTTCTGATATCATTGAATTTTGTTCGATGCAAGTCAGATCCTAATTTATATTTGAAGCTGATTCATGGTTCTCTAATGATTTTTGTCTTGTATGTTGATGACCTTCTCATTACAGGAATCTCAAAGGTTGAAATTGCCTCCTTGAAGGATGCAATGAACCATGCATTCTCTATGACTGATTTGGGGTTATTGAGCCAATTCTTGGGGCTCGAGATTGCTCAAACCAAACATAGAATAAAAGTACATCAGTCCAACTATGCCTTGGATTTTCTGAACAAATTCAGCATGAAGGATTGCAAGCCAAGCAAGGAGTTAAGCTTGAAGAAGCAGATTCTTCACCTATGGTAAACAATACACTGTATAGGAAACTGATTGGGTGTTTTCTATACATTACACATACTTGACCTGATATTTCTTATACAGTAAGTGTGGCTTCAAGATACATGGATCATCCTCATGAGATCCATTGGAGAGCAGCGAAAAGGATCCTTAACTTTGTTCACGGAACAAGGACTCATGGGATCTTCTACAAAGCTAAATCTGATCTTGATTTGATTGGGTTTACTGACAGTGATTGGGCAGGTGAAAAAATAGATCGAAATTCAACATTAGGGTATGTGTTCATACTTATTGAAGGACCAATCAGCTAGTCAAGCAAGAAACAGAGTGCTATTGCACTCTCATCTACAGAAGCAGAGTACAGAGGAGTTGTAAATGCAACAACTCAGTGTTTATGGTTTCAGGGGTTACTTGGTGAGTGTGGCTTCAAATTAGAATACTCAACTACTATCTATTGTGATAATCAGAGTACCATTTGAATCTGCAACGATCCAGTTCAGAGACAGAGAACCAAACACATTGAGATCCATATGAACTACATCATACAACGTGTGCATGATGGCACCATTCACCTACTCTTTTGTTCATCTTCAGAAAAAGTAGCATATATCTTCACCAAAGTTTTTTTTGAGAATACATTCAGCAATCTCAAATCACTGCTGGGGATTACTGATCATGCTGTGAAGCATGAGTGATGACAATATTTTCAAATTTTGTTTACTGTCCATGTTTAAGGGAGGATTTTCCCCACTGGGTTTTTACCTCTTTCCTTGGTTAAATGGACATGAAGTATGTAAAGGATGACTAAACCTTATTGCTAGGCCCTATAATTTTCTGATATGTTACTCATAAGTCAGGCTTAAGGGGGGGGTTTTAGAATAATCAACCCACAGTTAGCTACCTTAGACATTAATTAATCCATTTTTGTCTTATTTGCCTAGTTTCCATACTCCACCTTATGCAAGTTGTCCTCCACATCTCCAAAGTGGTCAAAATTGCTAACTTGATTCATGGAGCACTTGGGAAACCACTTGGAATCAAATCTACTTTATTCCTAGACTTCCTAGCGCATGTCTGCTTTTTCTGCTTTATTGCCTGCTTTTGCTAAGTTTTAAGGCAATTGGGAAAGTTTGACTAGGTGAAGTTAACTTATTTTTTGTCCTCATCATCCTACACTCTTTTCTCCTAAGAAAATCATGTATGAGTTGTCCTTCCATCATCTATTAGCTTGCCTAATTGATTTTTCCAGTTCGTGAGCTCCTAGACAGATTTGGAAACTACTTTATGCACATATGGGGGATTTGCTTAGATTTAGTAAGCCTGCTTTTGACCAAATTCAAATGGAATCCTTATGCATTCAAATCTCTCATGTAATTATTTATTGTGGTAGCCTATGACTTCACAGTGTTGGCTATTGTACACTTATTCAATACAGATTAGTGTTCTGCTCCATATTCAGTCTCCTTTGTGTGTAATTTGCATGTGTAATTGGCAATTTTTGTGAGTGTAATTGTTCTAAAACCTGAGTTCAATTTCCACAGTATATACCACTAGTAATATCTCAAAGTGTAGAATCACATAATATCCCATGGAACTAGCGTTGGGATGCTTTATCCCAAAATATGCCAGTTATACCCTCAAACAGGATATGGAAGGTTCTAACCCCAAATCTACAAAATGATCCATGCCTACAAGCCAATCCATCAAATATATCAACCTTGAAATCTCCAAGTAGGTGAAAAATTATAGATTTATTCATTATGGATCATTGATAAACCTGTGTAAATAAAATCAATATGGAACAAAATCTAAAGCAAAACAATTAGTAATGGCTCATATACACATTACACAAAGGCTTATGTAGAAACCAAAAAATAGGAAAATCCATATTTTTGAGTGTTTCACCACTCTCTATCTCATTGTATTATATTTTTTGTTTACAATACAATATTTTAGCACCCAAAACCCTAATTTTGGTTTCACAACACTAATTCCTAAACCAAGTTTTTTGGGGGAAACTAGACCCCCTTGCCCCCTACCGAGGGGGTAATCCACCCATCAAAACTTCCTTGCTGTATGAACCTGCAAAAACTACAACACATGTACAACATTATCTCACTTTATTTATTATATCAATATGTGGGTCAAAGGGGAAGCACCCATGAAATTAGTTATAAAAGGGCACCAATGCCCATTAATTCTCTACACCATGATAATGTTTTAGTATTAACAAAATGTGTCAATAAATTTTCAAAATTCCTCAAGGTATCAAACTTTTCAAATTGTACTTCGTTCTTCTCAACCATGCCTCTAACAAAATGGTATTGAATTTCAATATTTTTTTTCATAGAAATATAGGTAGGGTTCTTTGCTAGAAAAATTTCACTTGAGCTATCACATGATATTATCAATGCGTATGAACAAAAAAACACATGAACACAACATTTGTAACCATATGGCTTCCTTTCTTCCATGTTTGGTTGTGAGGTATTATTATTCTATAGTCAACAATGAAGCTACATCATGCGTCTTAATCATCCAATTCATTGCTCCACCAAATAAGTTAAAAACATAGCCACATGTAGATCTTTTATGGTCAATATATCCAACCCATTTTACATAAAAAAAAACCTTGTATATCTACAACCCTGTGCGGTCCAGGCCTTCAATGGTAGCATATTTTACAATATGAAGTTCCACACAAATATTTGAATACCTTCCTTTCCATTTTTGAATGTTCCATCCTTGGTTTTGGCATATATCTGCTAAAAACTCCCACTACATAGGAGATGTATGGCCTTGTACATACCATATCATACATCAAACATCCAACAACACTGGCATAGGGAACACAAGACATGTATTCTACCTCTTCTTGATCCTTAAGACACTATATGCTACTAATTTTTCAACTATACGAATAAGGACCTTGACCATTTTACATTCCTAAATATTAAACATCTGTAATACTATCTCAACATAATTCCTATGACTCAACCAAATTCTTCTATTGGCATTATTTCTTTTAATTTTTATGCTCAAAATAAAATTTTTATCACCAAGATATTTCATATCAAACATAGAACAAAATTGGGATTTGATATCCTTAATGATTACATTGTTGTTTATAATCAACATCATATCATCAAAAGACAAGACCTCATAAATAAATCATCCGAACCAACATGCTTAGCCTATACACATAGTGAGAAACTTTGCTTCTTGAGAAACTGATTCTCGATATATAAATATCAAAATTTGTATACCAAATTCTTGGTTATTGTTTTAATCCATACATGGACTTCTTCAACTTGCAAACCAACTCCTTCTTTCCCTTTATTGCAAAGCTCTGTAGTTGTTTCATGTAGATTTCTTTTTCCGAATCACCATGTAGAAATGTTGTCCTCACATCCATCTACTTTATTTCAAGATCATAATAGACATTAATAGGTTCAATCAATATAATACAATTTAATTTAGTAATAAGAGAAAAATCTCAAAATCCATTCCCTCCATGATTCAGGAATAAACCTTAGCTATTAGGTGAACTTTGTTCTTCTCCACCTTACCTTTTACATTCAACTTCTTCTTAAATTCCCATTTGCTACTGAAATATTTTCTTCCAATTGAAAACTCAACTAGATCACAAGTCTTATTTCTACCAAAGGAATCCATTTCCTCAACCATGCCATTCTTCCAAAGTTTACTATCCTCTAAATCCACTACCTCCCTAAGAGATATAGGATCATCATTAATAATAGATTAGGGAAAATTTTAAGGATCCATAATTTTCTCAAAGTGTAGAAACCTTGGCGAATCTAACTACTTCTAAAATGTGCATCCATAAAATGTTTGGTGATTTTTTTCTAAAAATATTCAAATTTCTAAGGATTTAATCAATTTTTGGGGCAATTTTGGTGATTTTTAGAGTTAAAAAAATACCCCATGGAATTTAGGAAAATCAATTAAAAAAAAAGGCAAACTGGTGAATCTTTTTGGGAAAAAAGGTCAAAAATTGTTGATGGGATAAATTTTACCCCTAGAATTTTCCTTGTAATAGATAAAGAAAATTAGAGTGGAAATTGGGTGTGAATTAATCTCCTCGGTTTCCATAATCTCCTCAAGTTGGAACTCGAGGATATTCCTATCTTGGTTAATTTTCTTCTATTGATTTAGATTCATCACCCTCTAACTCAAACTCTATTGACTTTGGTTCTTCTTCCTTGGGTTCGTCTTGGTTTTTTAGAAGAACCCTAACCTCTCTAAATTCAACATCTTGACTATAAACAATCTTCTTAGTTACTGGATTCCAAAGTTTATAACATTTTATACCATCTGTATAGCTAATAAATATAATTTTTTGATACTTATTATCCAACTTACTCCTATTTTCCTTTGGAACATGCACAAAAGCATCACACACAAAAACTATGAGATGTTTAAGATAAGTGTTTTTACCATTGCATGATTCATGTGGAAATTTTGATAACTAGTGTTGATGTAGGTGATCGATTTACCAACTAACATGGAATGTCCGCTACCTTTTCCTACAATTATTGTGATAACCCCACACTACTTATACTACTTTTATTCTCGATCAACATCTTGTTTATCCTTTTTGCTACTCCATTATGTTGAGGTGTGTATGGAGTAGTCATTTTCCAAACTGTTCAACTCTTCTTGCATAATTCCTCAAACTCATTTCTATAGAACTCTCCACCAGGGTATTTTTTAAGGATTCTAATATTATACTTAAGTATAGTATTCTAGGCGATCGTTCTAGATTAAAAAAACATGTTTATAGATAGGTATGCAAATATTAAATATGAAACATAAAATTAACACTGAAATGTATAAAGGTTGGCCAATATTACGATTAAAAACATATTTTATGTAAATATAGGCGATATTAGACACCAAATAGCAAATTTATTTTTTGAAAAAACCCAAAAATAGCCAATTGGCGAAATTTTTCCACTAAAAATCCTCTTCCTCTCCACCATTATTTATCTTCAATGCCTTTATTTTTTGTTATGCACAATTATCTACATGATATTTAAACTCTTTAAATTTACTAAAAACCTCATATTTAATATGCAACAAATAGACTGATATGTTCTTCAAGAAATCATCAATGAATAAAACATAATACATACACTACAGAATTTGAGGCCAAAATCCGACGGCTACCATGTCTGAAATTTGACACTAACTTGTTGGGTATTCGACACATACACTTTCTTTTTGCCGTCAGTGTCATAACGTCGGATCTCCGACAGTATACTAATAAGGGTTGAATCTTCGACAGACCATTGTGTCGCATATTCGATCGTTATTCCTTCCAAACTGCCAACCAAAATTGCATAAACTGTTGGAAATTCGACGTCCTCTGACCCCTGAAGCGTTGCCCATCCGACAGACAAAAGTGTTTGAGAAATGGCGTTGTCGTCGATTTTTAATTCAAACAGTGTCGGTATTCTAACGCACTCTGACACTTGAAGAGTCAGCCTTCCAATGCAGTCCAACACTTTAACCATCAGTCGTCCGACGGGAGGAAGCATCGGAGTCATGGCAGGGCCGTCGGATGGGTTGACTGGAGTGTCGAAAAAATGTTGCACTACTACATTTCGATCCAAAATCCGACGGTTACTTCTGACGACGCGTGGATTTTTTCTTTTAAACCTACCAAAAATCACAAAGTTAAATTTTTATTTTAAATTGTGGTCATAAGAGTCGCTTAAGTGATGGCTAGGCTCATAAGCGTCGCTTAAGCGACGGCTAGCCCCATAAGCGTCGCTTAAGCGACGGTGCATCAGAACGCATAATTTAAGTTTTTAGGCTTGTTACCCAAGACAACAATTCCATTAGTGTTTCTAGGATACCATGGGTGTGTGATACTGCACTCTAGACGATACGATGATATATCTTTGGGGATGTTGTATACCATTGGCATTTTGATTTCTATGTCAAAGAAAAATGTATCAATAGATCTGGTCACTAAAACTAACACTGAATCCCTTGTAGAAGCAATCATGTATGCACCAAGATCTGCTTGTTGGCCACCTTGTGTCAAAGGAGCATGTTGGCATGGGTGTTGCAATGAAGAATGTTACGATACTGCAATAGGGATAGTTGTAACCTATCAATATAAAGTGAAAATGTGTTCAAACATTTATTATTTGCAATAAATAAATATGTTCCAAAATATTACCAATTTAATGATGCTTAAACAAGCACAAACACAGTCGCACATGTGTGTATATGCTTGTTGATGTCCATATGTCTTTGTCCCATCAATTGTTGTGTTGAAGAGTATCCCTAGGATATTTTGGTGATGGAAAATTATCACTAATAAAGAAATCCCCAAATCATTAACTTATTATGACGACAAATTTTACATAAATATATATTATGCATGGTATAAGATTTACATAAATATTATATAGTTTTTACACATAACAAAAATAAATCTACAAAAAAAATTTCCATGAATAAAAAAAATATGATAATGACCAACCTAAAATAGAAAAGAGAGGCTACTACGATATATAAATGAAAGGTCAAAAGAAAATAGATTGCAAGATGAAAGTAAATTCATTCGAGTGAAATAAGGCAAATGGGACATCAAGAAACTATCTTGAAACCAACCAAATCATTTTATGTTGCAAAAATTAAACATGTGAGAGGTATAAGCAAATTCAATATAATACTAATTCTGGTGGAGTAGTGAAAGCAATTCCATTCCATTAGATTTGTCCTTCATTTCATTGGTTTAGATCCTAGATTCCCCTCTTTGGTATTAACCTTAGCTATATATTTCACAATTCATTTAGCATTTACACTCTATCCTAGTGTCTATCTCTCAATGGATCCTCTCAACATTCATATTATGATGACGAAGAACCCAGTCATTCCAACATGGTGTAGGAACTAGCCATCACTCTCACTGAAATTCGAAGACATTAATGTAGGGATTCCACGTCTACCTTCCAACTAGACACTAGAATATTCGTACCTAAATATGATTCTCAAATGCACATGCACATGCACATACATTTTAAGTTGTTATCAAATTTTTTTGTGCTCTCTTGATATAGAATGAGGGCGTCGTCACCTAGCACAACACCTAGGAAAAAGGAGTCCCACGAATGGTTGGCTAGCTAGCTCGAAAGATGGGGTTTCTACTGCCTAGATGGTGCAACTTTCTAAGATATACCATGAATTTAATATTAGTTTTGATGTGTTAGTTGGATAGTTAGATAGAAGAATATATTGAAGATCTATTGTTTTTTTTCGTCAAAAAAAAAATAGTGTGATTCTCTCACCATATGCTAGCAAGATATCCCTCTATATAAATGATACCATACAAAGACGAGTGTCATTAGTTCAAAGCGCCTTGCTAATGTGGAAGAATAAAATAAATCTAATAGTATATTGGAGCAAGATTCCCCCCAATACATAACAATTGCAATTATATTTTGTGCTATGGGATTGGTAACTATAGCGCTCTACCCACCAAGCGCTCTCATCCCTTGGATCCAAATCGATGGTGGAAATCCATTACATCATGAGTTCATATTTTAAACGAAAAACAGAAAATCGATTTGGGATTTTTGTTGTGGAAAAGACGCAAGTCGTGGGTTTATCCTAGCATTCATGCAACCCTGTCACCAGACCCATCTGTATTCTCTGTCAATAATCTATGGGCATATCCCTGTAGCCATAGCCATGTGCGTTATCTTTGCATGCTTGGGAGGCCAATCCATCTACTTTTTTCTTGTATACTGAGACAACAACGATGTATACCTTTCGACCGGGTTCACCAAATTGATTTGTGGAAGGAAGAGAAGCCCCATTACTATTTTGGGCTCGGCCCTCATTGTTATCTATTGGGTTTGACAGGGTTGCATTAAAAAATGTTTATTTGGCTGAAGCATAGGAACTCCATTGACAAGGGAAAAAACTACACAACTCAACACAGTGGTCAATAGGTAATTCTTCATCTCGTGAACAATAGGAGAGGGCCGAAGAGGATAAGGCTGCATGGGACAGAGCTCGCAGAGGAGAGGGCGGCAAAGGAGGGTTTGCAAAGGAGGAGGGTTTGCAGAGGTCACACTGAGGCTAACAGAATGCCCCAAATGGATCCGTTCTCAGGCATTCCACCATATCAGTTGCACTTGTAAGTAGATGCTCTTTAATAGATAAGTTAACCTCCTTACTTGAGTTCATTTATTTTACCAGGCTTTCCATGTTCTTCAGCAAAAATAGATCACTATACATACATCTCTCTTCTATAGAGGGAATTAAATTATTGAACAGGATTCTACATTTATCATGTATACCCTCAAATAGCCTGTCAAACTTTAGACCTCAAGCAAACTATTGAAAACTTCTGGATCAACCTCAATTCTCCCTAATGCATCTCTTGCTCTGAAAAATTGCTCAATTGTATACAAAAATCCCTCAACAGAGAGGGTAGAAGAGACAAACTTTTTCCATCATTGTTGTCATTTTGTTCCTGTAGTTTTTACACTAACATAAATAATAGGTTTACTATTCTGTTGAGAGTGTGTTTTGACTGCAATGAGAGGTTCCATCTATTTGCATTTTCCGATTATGTGCTTTTATATGTTGGCATGCATAGGTTTTACCGGTGCTGGGATGGGGTTCTATGTAGGAGAGGATAGAAATATATGCCCGTAAATGTTTTGGACACTTGTGCAAGTTGCGTGAGAGATAGTTCTTTATTCTCTTATGCAAGGAATGGATATAAGAGCATAGTTTTTATAGATTTGGAATTTTTGCATTTGCACAACTGTGCACACAAATTGGGGGGCAAAAGGTCCTTGATAAGTATCTTTGTGTGTATCTTGTTAATTTTGATATTTTCTTGCTTTTCTTTGTTTGCAGACTTGTCCGTTGTTACTTCGGGTTTTTACCAAGGTATGTGAAAAGTACTTTATTTTAAGCATTTATTGGATAAATAAGTCCCTAGAGCTCTCAGGTTTGTCTGTTTAAACTCAGTGTCCAAGGTGACATAGGTTTTGGTTTATAGGAAAATGCTCTTAGCCAGAGTCTTAATGTCCTGGACCCTAGTTAGCTTGCCAGTTATGTATTTTATAATGCATCTTTGAAATGAATTGAATGCTCATAGAGAACACATTCAGTTAAGAATTTGAGGTGATGAGTTTGTAAAATGCATCCCAGCTTCTGCTAATAACTGTGGAGCAACCATCATGTTTTTATAAACAGGAAATAATCCATGCAATGCTTGATATGTTGCATACAAATAAATTTTATGTTCTAGTTCTCTCTAAGCTCATGGGAGAGAAATAGAAAATTTTCCTTGTAAATCTCCCACCACCTTTCTGGTTGAAATATCAATGTTAACCCACACACCCTCTCCATCATATCGATCTTCTTCCCAAGGCCCTTTAAAAGAATAATAATTTGACTAATAACCAATGAAATACTAAGGATTAAGCCCCATATGGGATTTGTCTGTGAGTTAGCTTTTATCACTTGTGGGATGGTCGGCACAGGTTTGCATCTATGAATTAGGGAACATTGGGTGATATACTTCTGTGCTTCACAAATCCATTCCCTTGTTTATCAAGCAAATGGGCTTTCACTCATTGAGCCAATCTAATCGTTCTTAAAACATATAAATTATTCATCTGTAGCTCCCACCAGAGTTTCACCTAGTGCCAAGTTTCTCCACATATTTCTAGAGTGTTGTGTCAATGGGATGTGATTTGTTGCTTTTTCTGTAGCACCACCTCTCTCTTCATATTTTCTCCTCACTTTTCTGCTACCCAACCGAGGAAAATGGAGCCATTTGGTTCCTTGGAGAAGACAAGAAAAAAATTCTGATTTTCTTGTGCCCAAGCAAACAATTGATAAGTTCATCTTCTCTCGTGCTTTCCAAGTTGCAAAAACAGCCCCTTACCCATCTGTCATACAAGATACCCTCTTATAGCTGACATGTGCTTGCAAAACTTGCTACTGCAATCTCCAATTGCAAAGGATGGGCCACCTCAATTCCCCCTAATGCATCTCTTGCTCTGAAAAATTGCTCAATTGTATACAAAAATCCATCAATAGAGAGGGTAGAAGAGACCACAGTTGCACTCCCTGGATGAACATGTGATGGGAAACCATGCAACGAGGAGCTCAGAAAAAGTTTGTTCAGGTTCTTTGTGTTTTCTTTGCTCACAATTCCTCTAAACTTTGTCAGAGTTCCAAGTACAAACTCTATAAGCTTAAAGTTAGCTCCTAGCTTCCCCAACAGCTCTTCCTGCTTTGTCTTGTCATAACTTGCTTGAAGCAGCAAATTTAGTGAAAACAGTGCATCATCTTCGCATTCTTTTCCATCAAGAACAAAAAGCACATCTTTTCGCAGTGCCCCAACATGCATGCTCAAAAGGGATGTCAATATTTTCAGCAAAATGCTTCTCTGCCATTTTGATTTTTTCAAATGCATTTGAAGAATGAAAAGCCATGAGAAGAACTTCCAAATGAAATAGGGATGGAAGACTTGCACAAACTTCTTGGATATTTAAGCACCCTGAATATGTAGCTTTCACTTTCTCAATAATAAAACCAGCATAGCCTTTGCAGATTTTGAGTCTTAAGGAGTCATCTCCCAAACTGGACCATGTGGATGTCCTTATAATAAGAATGCGAGCTTCAAGAACAAGAGCATCATCAGTATAAGAAAACCTCCCATCCTCTACCTTCAGAACTTGATTTACTAGGTTTTCTTCAAGTTCGATGGATAAGGCACGCCTCATAACAAGTTCACACACTTCTCCTACTGCTGTTCACACACAAGATTGATTATTAGAGGCTGTTACATGCTCAATTTTTCTGGCTTTTTGCTTCTTCATAGTTGTATGAGACTGTTTTGGGGTTGAAAAGTGCCCATAATCCATGTAGGTGTGCCCAGGACTGCTATAGGTGATTGATTATGCTCATGACAGTCCATATTTTTTAAGATCCATGGTTGTTCCTCATGAAAGTCACCCAAAGAAGTGCCCATATTTGTTGTAGGTGACTGTGTTTTACCACTTTTAGGGCCGTTGTGTGAAAATATGCCTCAAATATGCCTCAAAATGACCCAGGTCAACTTGAATCAGCCAGAGGTACCACGACATTGATGCAAATCAATGTGAGAAGTCCTAGACTGGCTCTAGGCAGATAATGTGTGTACTCCTCTCTTTGGTCATTCAAGATGGCTAAGCTATGGAAGCTCCTCAAGGGACTGGCCACCCCTTGTTGGAGTAACTAGCATATGACCTTGGTGTTAGTGGGGAGAACAATATGATCACATTGTGTAGAGATGATTACATCTTCGAGTACCATTCTCTAGGAGAATGGATGCAACCTAGATATGCGGTACGTGGTATGTTACTAGAACATTGATGATATGTGAGATACAACAATGTGTGTGTGGTGACTCAAGCTACTTCTTTGATTTGTCTCTGAGCATGCGTGACAGAGAATGTCGCTACTGTAGAGAAGTACTGTTGATTTTTGGGCAGCATCGAGAGCCATTCTTCCCGGAGATTGGCATCATCCTGGGGCTGAGAACCTAGTCAGAGAATAGGATGTTGATGTCAATTGTTATCCTCTAGGAGGAGACTATATCAACATGAGAAGACCTTTCTTATGAATATTCAAGAAGACAAGTTGACCATTGAAAAGTGAGGAAAACCCAGTGTAAAGTACTTATGAGAAATCAAGCGAGATGTATTTAAAAGATCTTAAGACACATATATTGTGTCGGATAGACCCCTCCTTACCTAGGGCACATGTTCTGAGGGTTCTAGGACACGTGTGGACCATAAAGACCAAGAAAAGGCCTAAGAATTTACCTAAAGATGATTTGCCTAAGAAGATTGGGTTGTTAGCCCAAATCAAATGACAAGAACCCTAATAAAGTGTTAAAAGCCCATCATGAAATTACAAGGACCCTAACTAAAGTATTAAAGTTATCTTTTTAATTATTAAATTAAAAAATACAAGTGGTTTTGGGTTAGTGATTTCCTTGATATATGAAATTTACCTCTTGTTTTACTCAATGATGAAATATAAATAAGGAGCACTCCCAAGTGATCATATTATCATTCTATCTCTGTCCTAAAACTCGTGTGGGGGTATTTTGAGCAGTTGTTTGTCTCGTTCATCTAATTGTTTTCAGTTTGAGGGTTTGGTTCACCTTATAAATGTGTGGATCGGGCCCTAGACCGCTATGTCATCTTCTAGCAAGGTTGCAGTCACTCCTACAGGTCATCCATCAGTGTTTAGAGTAGGATTAGGGCTTGTCGTCTTCTCCTCAGGGCTGCCATCATCTTCAGAAGGCCCGTTGTCACTCCTAGAAGGGATACATCTCCTCCTAGAGGCCTGCCGTCAACCTTTGAAGTAGGTCTAAGGCCTGTTGTCACTCCTAGGGGGGCTTGAATCAGGTAGCCACAGGTTGGTTAAGGCCCTAGAAGGGCTATGATTAGCAGCAGTCATTTTTTAGGGTTGATGTCACCCTCTACAGGACTTCCATCCCCTTCTATAGGGCTGTGTCATCCCCTACATGCCTGTGTCATCTTCTTCAGGGTTGGAATCATCACTTCAAAATGGGCTAAAGACTGCAATTAATGATTAAAGGGCTGATCAATTTATCTTCACCAGAACTAGACCTGTTAGGGATTATATCAGCATATCTTATTGTAATCCTCTGCTATCTCACAGTGCTCAAGATAGATTTATATCAGCACACAAAGAATTTATACCAGCAGTCAGATTCTAGCATATGTAGACTTGAAGGTCTCGATGATGACCATAACTGGATCCTGTTAATAAGTTTTGGGAGAGATTTCCTAGATGGGTGTAAATCGTCTTTCGTATTTTTATGGTATCAATTTTATAGAAGCTTTATGAACATCGTATAACCATAAGACATGTAATATAAATACTGAAGGACAGCCACATAAATGCAGAAGATTCATTTGACCAGAAACAAATATGTAGCCGCACACTTCCACAAGCACAACACATTCTAAATTACAATACAAGGTCATTAGCCCTGTAGGATTAATCTCCATTCACT